>SNQJ01S0151020.1:15315-32461 GCA_010110895.2 Picea sitchensis
ATATATATAAGTTGCAATGTATAGGCCAAAATGGGAGGCTCATGGGCTTGACCCCGATACCTCTCCCTACATTAACGCCTTCACACAAGCTCTGCTAACCACTATGGAAATAGATTACGTTGTTTACAAAGCCCACATATAATATTTAAAATTTTCATCCACCCAATGTTGGAAGAGGGCATGCATGGGTACATACTGGCATGCATTTCGAGAGAAATTCCTCAACATTTATTACAAGTTGTAGGGCATGAAAATCGAGACAAAGTTTCTCTTGGGCCTGGGAGTGCCAGAGTCAGATCAAGGCGTGGAGAAAACTGTTTTTGGGTAGTTCGACGCCGCGAATTCAGTGGTGTATTTTTTTTTATCTAAGAAAAACGTTTGCAGCTTGATTTCAGAATGAGATATACTTATGTAATTTTCCAAATTATTTTGTTGAGTTAATAAGAAGGCCTACCCATTTGAGAGAAGGACCCAGAGACATATTCCACCAGGGACAAACTCTGTTATCAATATTTTTGTGTTTAGATTTGATGTTTATGTCTCTTCATTATTGAGCTTTTCCTTCTTTAATGGTGCACTTTAATTTATACTCATTTAATGCAATTATTTATAAGTCACTCGATGAAAAGATCGCTAATCACCATCCCTGCCACTATCGCATCAACTTGTAACCTGTCAACCTGTCACTAGAACAAATACTCAACATATCCTCTCACATGGATCATATACCAAGGACACCTCTCAACTAGATTTCCAACATCACCAACACATGCCTCTACAAATCATGTACCAAGATCAACAACATACCATCAAAAGATATGTGTCTCAACCATGTACCAAACCATCAACCTATATCATACCAAACATCAATTGTGTACCACAACTTGTACCACACCAAGTGCATCATCCATGCACCAACACTTGTACCAAACCGTGCATGAACCATGCACCAAAACCTATACCATACCATGTGCCAAGACCATGCACATCGACCATGTACAACAACCATTTACATCAACAACCTATCATAGCATGTACCAACAACCTATCACAATAATCTCATCAACCACTAAGATCTAATCACATAGATCTCATACCAACTATCAAAAGTGTATAACTCAAACCATGTACAACTTTGTCCTTCTAATCATGTTCCATATATATACAAACATCCATAAACCATGTATAGTGAACCCTCACATCAACCATGCATCCAACCCTCACTATTTTCTAGCCTCAATCTATACCAATAACTTCAGCAACACACCTTAACCAAAAACCCTCAAACATGTACCAAGGGATACACAATATGACTCAACAATATACCTAATAAAGAGTGCCAACAACAAATAGCAAGAGTATCAACAATGTACCTATGTATATATGCCTCATGCAACATATACCATATAACCAATAGTCCCTCAAGGGAAAATAATCAATCTCACATGACCATACCTCAAGAAATCACTAAGATCTAATATTTAAACAAACATACAACCATACATTTTACTTTTTTAACTAACCCTGTACCTCTGAAACTAATACACAATCTTGTAGCTTCATTTCATACCTCAGGAACCTGGTACAAGCATCTTTCTACACCTTTGTACTCTTTTCCTCGTGGGAAAAAGAATGCCTATCACGTGGGGCCTCACGTGACATCCCTTAGGAAACTCGTGGGGGTGCCTCATGGGAAACCTACTGTCTAACCCATGTGGATGACCCTAATCATGGCTTTTCGTGATGTTCCCACTCTCTACTGCAACTGCAAAACGTTTTTGTCACTTTTCTTTGACTACCTCAGATTCGCACTTAGATATGTCAATGAGTACCTGCAATAAAAATTTCACGAGATAGATATTCAATGTGCTCAATAGGTGCTAATGGGAGTCTCTTGCTCTCTTATTTACACTCTCCAAGTGCCTTGCTTTAGGGGTCATCTTCTAATTGTTTTACCCAACTTCCCACTTTTTCAACTTAACTGACTTTCGTGTTGCAACTAGTTCACCCATAATTAGTAACTCACCACTTCTTGTTGCATCTAATTTATTTTTAATTATTTTCTTATTTCAACAACTTTGCCCATAATTAACTCCTAGTTGCAACCACTTTGACTAGTAAACTTATTGATGACTTTCTAGGAGCTTCTAGAATAATTGACTTCTTGTTGAGCTTCTAAGGGCTTCTAGATAACTCATGAGTGTCCCCCAACTTCACTGAGCCATATCACTTCAACCGTGAGGAACCATGTGGAGTACCACATATCACCGGAAATGACATGACATATATTATCCATATACCATAGTCTTACCTACAAATTCACTGATATTCATGTATTTATTCCTCATACAAACTCAGGTTCCTTAACCACACCTATGGGGATACATGTAGACTACATCAAATGCACTCAACTAACACACCATCAATATTGATCATACAATTTTCCAACATCTTTGGACCTCTCCAAGGTTTGACATCAATCTCTAAGGGTCGACATCAATCTCTAAGAGTTGACATCAATGACAACCAACTATCCAACATCATCTCCAACTAAGCATTGATCAACAACTACATCCATGTGTGGGGGATGAATATCCTTCCAAAAAATCTCTCTGTCAATTCAAACAAAAACCCTCGAGTCCTCAATCAAATACATATGCTAGCTTCTATTCCTTTCTTTCTTCTAAATCTCAGTCTCCAAAGAAAAACACCCAAGGGTTAAGATGCTCCAAGAAAAATATATCTCGCTACTTTCTCCACATTCATTAAATAGTTATTTTTCATATCCATCCATGCAAAAATTTCCATGCATAAGATTCAATTGTCATCAACCAATCTCTTCATCATGTAGCTTTTAATAGTTTCTTTATTGAGATTTTCCTTAATCCCATTTTAGTAATTTCTCTAATTTCTCTACTTTTTCCTTCATAATAAATTAGTTGTTTTATTATGATTATTATTATTATTATTATCATAATTGTTATCATTTATTACTGTCATTATTATTGATGATTATTATTATGTTAAGAACACTTATTTATTTTCATCACCAAGTTTATGATTAATTCAAAATGTGATGCATTACGTACTCCCCCCCTTCAAGGAATTTCATCCTAAAGTTAACTTTAATTATGCTACTTATTTGATTTTACTTCCTTCTGATATATTCCACGTCCCTCTTTTCTATAACTAGTATATGATCTTTAAATTATCATGGATATTTCACTAGAACAGTTCGTCACAACAAATGTAATAAAATATTGAAATCTTTACTATTAAGGTTAATTTCGTTTAGATCTCCAGAATATTTAGCTACTGATAAAATAGATAAAACCTAGAAAAAATAGAGAACAATAAAACACATTCACATCATTCACAAATAAACACAAGATATGACCTAGGAAACACAATACGGGAGAAAACCCAACTAGAAGGTGAGGCTTCTCTACTCTCTTTTCTTTGGTAAAGAAATGATGTGAGTTTAAAGAAAGAGGCACTCTCTATGGAGTTTCCTTTGACCTGTGGCATATATGGCTTCTATAGAATCTCTCCTCCTCTATTATTCTCACAGAATACCACTATCAATTTTTTTTCTTAGCTATGGAACAAGATAGAGTGAAAAAATATGCAACCCCTTCTCCTCTTAGTGACCTGATATTTAACATAGCCCGATAGCCATATAGGGATAGGTTTTTGAGTTCATCAACCTTCAATTTTGATAAGGTTTTGGAAATTATAGAATGTTCTTAGAAACTACACTACATGGCTAGCCCCACATGTGTAAGTAATGGAGGTTTATGTGGCATCCACTCACCACATGGTGATCAATATGGTAGGTCAATTTGCGGGTGACATAACTTTCTCATACGAATTCCAATTAACAAAGGGTATGTGTCATTGGAAAGGTATTGACATGTAAAATATATAATATTCCCCAGTAGTAAATTTTGGACCAAACAAAAATGGTCATTTGATGCTTCAAAATGGCTCTGGAATATTTCTAACTACTTTTTGGACCCAAATTTCCAAATTTGGACCAGTTGCCGAAATGTCCCTGCATGATGATTCCTCCTATTTTTCCAACCAAAAAGTAGTGACATAGATGAAAAATAATATAATGACTAGTATGGATAAGTACAAGAGCAACCCAAGTGACCCTAGTAGGGATCAAAAGTCCACATAGCAACTCTAGTGAAGTCTAAGAACAACTCTACTCATCTTCCCAACTTTTTGTAATAGGCTTAAGAATATAGAGATAATTGGGGGACCAAGGCTTGAGGCCTCATCTTCCCAAGTAAGCATCTAGTCTAATACACTAAATCATGTACCATGGGAATCTTGAAAGGATAAACTAAAATTCCTCCCAAATGCCTACTAGGTACTCACTCCCAAGCATTGAAGTCCAATGACATAACTCCATTGGTGAGTACTACTCTGGTCCTTCTCTTGACTTCATCATCAAAACTATAATGTCAAGAACTCCAACCTTCTCAACATGGTCCCATGTCCCATTGAGATTTATACATGGGAAAAGAACGATTGGCATAAGTTTATTGATTGAGTTTTCCCCCAACCCATAAGGTGTTACTTTGTACATTTGATCCTTCATTTCTATGGAATCCCATGATACCATTGAATGAATTGTTCCTCTCAAGCCATTGGTGGATTTCCTGACGATCACCACCTCACAACATCCAAAAAATGAATTAGTTATAATTATAACATCATCATCTCATACAAAATAATACACAACATCATTGTCATCACAACATCCTAAATAGTATGTTAGGTTCCTACCCTAACCACCTTACTTAGAACAGTTTAATAATGTATGAGACCATCTTCCTTGAATAAGGCCCACTAAATAGTTAGTTAATAATCAGTCATTTTAAAAATGGTCATCTTTATTAATAAGGCTCAAATTAGTTAGTAGGCCCTAATTATAAGTGGGCTCGTAGGTAGTTAATATTCTTCATGGATTGATATATTTATCTTAATATTATTTAATGTTTAGCCAAGGATTGTTACTATATTGGGAGATTTTCTCTAGGAGGGTTACACCTTGAAGAGGCAAGTGAACATAACTCTCTATTTTTTATTATCTTGAGATATTTTTCTTAGGGTTTATCTAGTTTCTCTTGTGTTATGCACTATGTTTTATGTGATTTATTTGAAGTTTTGGGGTTAAGTATATTAAAAGTGGTTTCAAATATATTTCTTGGGCCAAAAGAGGGAGAACATTTTTCTCTCTTTCCTGCAAGTTTTTAATGGAAAAAATAGGATGGAAACATTTCGATCAATTTATGAAATTTTTTGTATAGAATTTGAAGAAACCAGCCACAGATATGAATTCCTCTTTATAAAATACCCAATTTCAGAAAACAAATAATCCAAAACAGAGTCTAGGAAGTGGAGTTATTGTTGATTTAAAATCAACCTTTTTTTGAGTTTGTATAATGATGGCCATTGATTTTTCATACTGAATATATTTCGATAAAGTGCACATATTCTAGTGAAACCAATATTAGTATACCTAGAGAAGTTGTGGCATTTCATAACTAGGATCATAATAGCCAATCTAACAAGTACAACATAATTTATGATCATTTTACATTTTCGACCTCAAACCCTACCTTGAAAAAAGTAAGTTATTTTCCCATGATTTTTAGATCCTTTTCTTGGGTCATCAAGCTCTTAAATTTTTTATTTATTTTTTAAATACTTGTTTCAGTGTTTTTGAGTAACATAGTGATCTATCATTTAGCAGGTAAAACTGTGGTAAAAAAAGGATACAAACAAGAAATACAAATGGAATCACATTGTTGGAAACCCTTGTAACACCCATTGGTACCTCTTCAAGTAGTACCACATTAGACAATACCTGTATACAAAATATTACTTTCATGTACCCTTGGGTAAATAGGAATCCCCCTAGGTATATCTAAAACTAGCTTTAGATAAACTAATCAACCATCTATTTTCTATATCACACAGAGAAAAACACTCAAGGAGATCACTCTCTAGTATCTTGGTCGTCGAGTAGGATGGCTAAGGGCAAGATGCACAAGATTCCAAAAAGAAGTAGAGAAATTTCTTCTAAGAGATCTCTCTCACAAATGTAAGGAGTTGTGATAATTAAAAATGATTTGAGTTCTAACCTCATTTATATAGGTAACCGTAGCACATTTCTCCACAAAAAAAAATAATAGTCAATTATATAAGTGGGGTCCACCCATCAAATAGCCTCTACAAATGATAAATCATGCAAAATAGCCATCATAAAGCCACACATGTGGAAACATCAAGCCTCCAAAGGGTGAAGGATGGTGTCCCAAGGCCATATGTCATAGTATAAGGTGAAAGAAAGGTGTAACACCCATGTTTCCCCCATCTTGTAATTAATAATAATTAGTGATTTCCATACAATGGCATATTGTAAATGTATCATTGCTTAATTGAAATGGACAACGACTGAATGTGGGGAAAATCCTTGAATGTACGAGCCATGATACCACTAGATTAATGAGAGAAGGTTTTATTAGGAGAATGCCATTTTGTTGATGTATTATTTTAAAAATATTTAAGATTTTTCCTCAACCCTGATATAAAGTAAAATAAGTTAATGAGGTAGGATTGGTGGTTGAGCAACCAACCACCATCAATGAATACATGTGTGGGATGTTGGCCTAGGATAGCAGAAGTTATTAGCCCAAGGTATCCAGTGTACCATTCCACAACCCCAAGTTTGACCCAAGTTCCTTCTTACAGAAGGAAGGGGATGAGTTGAGAACCTTCTAGATTTTTTTGAGGAGATGCACAAGGGGATAAGGAAAAATAAGGACAACCTCATAGGATAAAGGGAAAGAGTGTGAAGTCTAGGTATGCATAGAAGAGGAACTCGAGGAGATTTCATGCATCAGAATAAGAAATATACTGCAAGAGAAGAGAACTCGAGGGACCTTAGGGAGAGAAATGAGTTGGTCCCAGGAATGGCCTGAGAACCCAAGGTAGTATCCTGAGATGATAGTTCACAAGCTTGATGCTGGAAGGAATATGCTAAAACTTGAAGAGGCCTGATCTAGGAGAGGTGAGCATAGAAAGTTCCCTAGTGGTATCATGGCTTGGCATGTGGGTGGCCTGTAGCTGAAGTGACTGAGTACGTAGAGCCTATGGTTGGGTGGAAAGGAGAATACCCATAGTTAGTTGGATGGAATATCATGTAAACAGATAATTATTTCATGTAAAATATGTAATAAAGTTAAATCATATATTCATATAGGTGTGTTATGAATAAATTATATATGTTTATGATTCTTGTTTGTGCAATAGAATAATTGTTGTAATGGGATGCCTGTGAAAAGAGAACCGACTTATAAATTAATAATTCACAAATACCCCTTAGAAGGAATGGATAGTGTGTCTTGAGATATTCATGGAATGTGTCGGTGCCTGTGAAAGGCCTCTGTGTGGTTAAAGAGTCTTAATTTTGTCGTGAGTGTTAGGCTGTTGTATTAAAGATTTTAATTACTTGAAAACACTAAATTGTCAAACCAGGGTAAGTGAACTTAGAGCTACTACACTATATGTGCTGGTAAGATTCTAACTTCTACCTAAAGGTTATTCTGAGAAGAAAACATAAACTTACTCTTATAAACTGAATCCTAATGATTATCCTAAAACTAATCAAATATTGTCTAATTAATCAAATGGAGACAATTATGAGTTAATCAAATGTATTTCTGTTCCTAATCTAAAGAAATCACCCAAGGCTATCTACCATTAACTTAAACGTCTAATCATTAAAATATCTATCTGAACCATAAAAGAGAGAACATTTTAAAAACCTCTTATTTAATCTAAATATCAAGCAGTTCTAAATCTAACAAAGGTGAAACTAATAAATGTCTTATTTTACCCTACAAGTACTGGAAGCGTCCTTTAAGCAAACCATAAGCTATCTACCCTAACAAAACAGAGTAAGTCTAAACTCAAATTATCTTCAAATCATGATCAAACTAGAAACTGAAAAATAGACCAAATCTAGACTAATCTAGGAGAAAGATTAATCGACACTTGGTTCATTCCTCAAATTCTACAATGGAAAATAACTCATTCCAACATTCAACGATCTACAAGATAATATCAAACTGAGAATGAACTAAACGAAAAATGACTAAGCCAGAATTTAGCAGAGTAACTTCAAGTTAAAAACTAACTCACACGCAGATTCTAGAACTAGAAATAAACGAACTATACTGTGGAAAAGAGAAAGTGAATTGAACCTGTTGGTGGGCCCAACCAAGAGGTGCAATCGCCCTAAAACGAAACCAGAGCTACTCAAAATATTCCATGCATAACTGTTTCATACCTCACGCTCCATAATTCGTAAATAAACTCAAATCATTTAACATAAAATGATATAACGCATAGAAATTGTATTATCAGAAATTGCATAACATAATATATAATAACCAACATTTCTTGAGATCGATCTGAGTTTATATAGATCCTCCCCCAAAATAGTCTTGAACATTGGTACATTTAACTAAACGAATCTTAGATCCGAAAATGACTCATAGTTAGTTAAAACTAATTTCACAGCTTCATGACACGCAGTGTCAAGAAGCATGAATCATAAAGCATCATAAAAAACAGTTCTATAATTTCTCTCTGAGTCATCTCATTGAGCTATGAATCAATCAATCATATGAATCAGACTGTCATTCCAATCTGGAAATGTCGTGCAAGTCTTTGACATCTCCACTAAGTGCAAGCCAGTACCTGGTACTGATAAATCTATTTCAAGGAAACAAGTAACTAGCTCATATCACGTTAGTATCAATATTAGTTTAAAGTATCAAAATACATTAAAAATAACTTAAATCATATGAATACCTTGAATAGATCCATTTAGGGAAAAATGATGTAAAATGTATCAAGGTAAGTCCAGAAGGGAATGATACTGGATATGAAATGGGGGTATATCTGACATGATATAGGAAAAAATATGGGGAAAATTGGAGACTAACATTCCCCCAAGATGAAGTCTTTGCCTGTCCTTAGCCAACAAAAAGTCAAAAACTAAGATTCATCAGAGTGTTGCAGCAGCTGCAACCAACATTTGCAATTTCTCATGTTTCTTTATGTTTCTGATTTCCTTCTTAAGAACCTGACTAATGATGATGTGCTTCCGGGCAATCTTCTGCAATCTTCTATTCTTCTAAAAAAGACCTCTATTTTTTCGTTTTAATCATTCAATCTTTGACGAGAAGTGAGGTTTCCTGAGTTTCATAAGTTCATTTTATGTTTTGATATTCCGATCTAGTATGGCATATTCATGTAACTTCTCTTTTAACCCGTGATTCTTGTTTTCCAATTTGACAACCATTGGTTGCAAAGATCTACTGTAAGAGATTTCAAAGTAAGATTCGAATGTCTTACCACGACCTTGTTGTGTTTGAGGGTTGGACTCATGAGTGAACTCATTTGGTCTTTGAACAAGGGTGTCGACTGGACTGGATTCATGAGTGAACTCATCGTATACTTGAACAGGGGTGTCGACTGGACTGGATTCATGAGTGACCTCATCATATACTTGAACAGGGGTATCTACTGGTATTTTAATTGGCTTGTCCTGCTCAATTTATTTGGGCACATTATTTTTCTCATTGACTTTACGGACTTTTCTAATCAATTGAGAGAGAGTCCATGTCATCTCAGAAGACTCCGGAGCCTCCTCATGATCATTCATACTTTTCAATCTTTCCTGTAATGGATAACTAGGCACGGAGTTATCCATATCTGAAAGTGTGCATTTACATTTAGGATTTCTTATAGGTTTGTCGATTAACTCCTCAAGTTGTTCCACATCAATAATATTTTTATCTGTAGGAGAAGAAATCTGCGTTTCAACATTTACATCTGTAGGGACAGTGTTTTCCACTTTTTCACGGCTAGTTTCCACACCATCAGAACCATTGTTACACATTATTTTCATCATCCCTATGACCGTTAATGATGTAAACCTATATGTTGCCTTCAGAGTGGTCAGTGGCCTGAGTTCTTGAAGATAGAAGGGAGAAGAACTTTTCCTGAGAAAAGAAATTGCATTTTCCCTTGTAAAAACCCTGTAAAAAAGGAAGTTTGTAGGTTGCTATATAGGCAGGGTGAGAGAATGCCCGATTCTCGCAGGTTGCACCATAGCTAGGGTGCGAGATGTTTGTAGGTTTCTCTATAGGCAGGGTGCGAGAATGCCTACATGTGGGAAAAACAAGCGTTTTCTCGAATCTTCTAGAAGGATAAACTTCTATGGTGAGGTGGCATCCGAATGGTTTGGATCTTACTCGCTTTCATGATTTAGTGGGATCATCCTAACCTCCTCACCTTATCCTCTTCAACTTATAAAAGGAGAGGAGTTTTCATGGAGAAATTTAGCTTTGGTTATTTTGGAGCTTTTGGGATTAGCTTGGATTGGATTGAGCTTTGGAGATTTTTAACTTGGCTAGATGAGCCACTTTGTCAAGATAGATTGTGAATATTATCATATCTGTGCTCTCAGAATTCTTGGAGTGAAAGTGTGTGGGGAATGAAGGACAGTTGGAAGGGACCTTACAACATCAAGGCCATGGTTGTAATCTCTCTTTCACATTAAATATGATACAGTAATATGATTCTTTCCTATAAAGCTTGTTGTGTTTTATTGTATGATTCCTTGATCACATACATAGGTTTATATTGAGTTTATGCTATTGTTATCACTTTGGTTGGTTGCGTATTTTTGTAGGTTCATCATTGTATGAGTGTTGGAACGGAGCTAGTATGGCGATGGCGATGGTGAGAGGAAGCGACATTTAAACGATATGTCACCCATCCCTCTTTAGTTAGTAAATTCAATATCTAAAACTTAAGGAAAGCGTCATGTTCTGGTGTGTTTTTTTCTAGATCTAGGTGGATCTAGGGAGATTAGTTAGTGTCCACACCTACTGATTAGTCCGATAACAAACATGGACATCAAATGAATGTTCAGTTCTAGGATTATCATCACTGGCCTCAATTGTGCAATCTGGTGTATACTTAGGGTCATCACAGATTTTGGCTAGGGTTTTAACAACCTTTTTCTTAGAAGTCGACTTCTTCTATGGAGCAATGGACTCAATATTTTGATATTTAGATTTGTCAGAGGCTAGGGTTCTTACAACAAACATATACCAAGATTCTTGTTTGTGGGATAACGCAAACTTAACCAAAATTTTGACAAGACAAAAATGAAATAGACTGCCTCTAAAATCTTTTTCTTTGCGAACTTGTTCTGCCATTTTCTTCAAACTCTTCAACAAAAAATAAGGGATGTTCACCTAATGGTTACCTTTGAAATGTAGTAGGAGTCGAGCATGACAGGGAAACATGATCGTGTACCGACCTTCACAAGTGAGGTAGCGTTGAAGTATGGATAGCAACTTAGCCCATTTCAGTTCCAACCACGACCTTGATGTGCTTTCTAACCATTGTAATTTCTGATACTGGGGTTGCAGGAGCTGCATGCAAAGATTTTTGTTGATTGGCTATCCCTTCGTCCATTTCTGACCAGTACTGGGTAACTGAATTGCTTCAGAAATGAACTTCTCTGTGACTTCGAATTCTAGCTTGCCCACTTTAGCTAGTCCACCATGAAAGTGCAGAGCGAATTCAAGTGTAATTCTATCATCATTCCCGTCAAATTTCTTGAAGAACAACTCCCATCCAGCTTTCTGAAAAATGTGTTTGGTGGATTCATACTTAGGAAGAGCCTCCAAATCGGCATAAGTCTTCAGTTCCTGACGATTCACCACCATGATTCTACTTAGAATAACAGGAAAGGTTCAAAGATGAGCAAAGGAATTAAATGCGCGTAACAGAGGAATAGATTATGATGTATGAAATAGGTTTTGAAAGGAATTATGGGAGGACGTTTTAAGTGTCGTGAGGATCAGTAGCGTGTGAAGGAATGATGATGGTCGTACACCTTTTCAAAATATCATTTCATATGAGTCACGTCAAATTCAACCATTATACTGCAATTCATTCTTCATGATATGAAATGTCAAGAAGAGTTGAACTCAGCCTTTTAAGTACAGAGTATAGGAATGATGAAATGTCATGGAGTATCGAGGCAGTCATAGTTCAAGTTATTAATATGTAATTTAATAAATTAAACTCACATGAAACTATGCTTACCTGAGCTCGAATACTTACTCCCTATTATGTTGTATTTTCTTACTGTAGAGACTTTGAAACCAATTTTGAATCTAGTGAGCGCCAGAGTTGTAACTGGATTCCGTACTGTTGATAACCACTGTGACTGATTAAATAAACCGAGATCTGCATAGAAACTTGAACCAATAATAACTTGCTGAGAAAAAGATTTTTTTGTTTATGAAGCAAATTATCTAATGGCTATCCCTGAACCTGTCTCTTGTTCATTCCTGGAAGGAATCAATCAAAATTATATCTTCTACAACAGCTTCAAAGCTTTAACCCATGGTACAATTCTTATTTGTGTGAATAAATGTTCTGGAGTTGAACACAAAAAGAAATCATTGGATTATCGGCCATTAATGAATGTTGTTAACCAATGCGAGATGGCCCACCATTGATGTCAATGGGCCTCAAGCTACCTATAGTACATCCTAACAGGTACGAATAAAGGTCTTGGTGTCGATTCACCTGTAGGATCTATCAACCAAGAGACATTGATGTATTCTCATGGTTGTTAGCAAGGAAATCTGTCATTGAGGCATGCAGATCCCAGGGTACTAAATAGTCTTTAATCTCTACTCCAGATAAGGTGTTGATGTCGATGGAGTGAGACTTGTCGGAAAGTGGACCTTAACATATCCCACATCATCCAACGTGAGTGAAGATATAAATTTTGCAAAAAATGATTTTGTGGGATAGCAATCACTCACTTGTGGATTTTATGAGCCTAAGTTAGTATATGCTCATTTCTTTCTCATGTTTTGAGAGTCCGAGAAAATGCTAAAAGAAAACTCTAGGGGGGGTTTCTTTCCCATCATAATCTATTAGGCCTGGTAAAGAATAATCCTATCTCTGATAAATGCCCCTTTCATACTTTAATGAGCAATTCAAAGGGAGCAAACAAGATCAAATTTATTAATTTCAAAACTAGACAGTATATAATGATAAGAAAATTTCAAAAAAATAAAATGATCTTACCTTCTTACCTGTTGTGAAAAAGTGATGGAATTCAATTCTGTACTTGCTTCAAAAATCCTGTAAAACTGTAACGACCTCCTCGTTACGACAACAACTCTGAGAACAGGTGCAATTTTTTTTATTTGTTTAAGGTGTGTGCACGCGTGAAGAAGTAACAAACACACTTGACTCTACGTCGCCACTCGACAACCAACAAGATGCAACCACGATGTTCAGCACAAGAAGACTGAAGGCACACAACGAGTAACTGCAACAATATACGACCATAGGCATAAGGAGCACAACACAAACATTAAGACATACTGGGGGTGAATAGTAAGAACACAGAGGGAAGAATCCATGGTGTTAGGGTTACTATTTCTTCACAGGAAAGCAGGGCGTTTAGTCTTATGTCTTCTCGAAAGAAGATTAGACAGGCTCATGGCCGACTGCTCAGGCATAAACTAGTAACCCGACCTAGAACAAGACGCCACCAAGTCGAACACAACAAGACGACCCCGATATATCACAGGGACAACAAGCCATAAACGCCCCTAGACATAAGGCGTACAACTAGCAGCTGTAAGCAGAAAATGACACCAGGTGTTAAGTACAGTATAGTCACAGATGGAAGAATCCAACAGTAGAGTTTATTATTTCTGCACAGAAAAGCAGGGCTTTTAGTCTTATGTCTTCTCAAAATAAGATTAGACAGGCTCCTGGCCGACTGCTCAGGCAGAAACTAGTAAGCTCTGTCAGGTGTGCCACAAGAGTGGAAACCCTGCCTTTAAAGGGCCCGAGACTCTTGATACGGCACTGGATTCTTTACACAGAAAAATCACACACACAGACATGTCTCCTAAGGCTACTAGGGGGGTGTCTACATCCCACCCGACACAACACACCAAGCGACTAACTGAATACAATCAAGTACAACATAAATAATAAGAACGAATACGCCCCTTATGGATGGCGCGTGACAAAAGGACTCCGACAACAAAACCCAAAATCAACATTATTTAATGAACAACAACCCTCATTTACTAACTCCGCGTAATCTATTGTACTCAAATCAAGGTTATTACACCATATATGCTATTATTAACGATGGAAGTTACAATAACATTGCCATGAATTTCTAAACACCCTTCATTTATCTCACATATCCGGGCCATGATCTTACAATTACAATACCTCGTATATGTTACATCCACAAAATTATAATGACCTTGCAAGATAAAAACATTTCTAAATATTCATGGGGAGATCACTATTCGATGTCATTTAGGATCATAAATTTCCTTGTAATGCAATAAGTAACCTCATATTTAGCCTCCTATTTATAAATAACCTCAATATGAATAACCTCATGCGTGTAAATACTTATCAAAATAAACTCATGTTTATATATAACATACTATTAT
This sequence comes from Picea sitchensis, assembly GCA_010110895.2. Lineage (NCBI taxonomy): Eukaryota > Viridiplantae > Streptophyta > Pinopsida > Pinales > Pinaceae > Picea > Picea sitchensis. The sequence continues at coordinate 29,931 of SNQJ01S0151020.1, forward strand.
GAATAACATCATGTTTAAAAATAACAATCATCATGTTTAAAATAACATCATATCTAAAAAATACCAAACATCATGTCAATACATAAAATAACCTCATATATATAAATAACATCAAACTTTAAAAATAACAATATGACATCATAATTGAAAACGTAAATACATAACAACAACGATATTCAATGGCCATGTGTAAATATAACCATAATTAAAAAGAACATTGTACCACATATCCATATTTTAAAATGCCCATATTTAAAAACAAATACATCTAAAATGACGATATATATAACAACGTCATAAATAAATTACCATGTGACATCATGGTTAAAAGCTGTCCATATATAAACATGACCATAATTAAACATGTCACATGTAAAGGTATCGACTTTTAGAAAGACAATGTATAAAATAACGATATTCTTCTTTAAAAAGACAAGCTTAAATGACAATACTCATTGTCAATAGATAAAGATAACCTCATATTACAATTAACGTCAATTAAAGATAACAATGTGACATGAGGGATTGAAGCTGTCCATATGTAATTATATATACACTCATTTTATATAAATATATAAAAAATTTAGAAAACAATATATAAACTATTAGAAACTTTCCATAAATAAATATATAATTGTTATAGATAAGGGCCAAACGTGTGCACATACCAAGTAATCATGGTTTCTCTACTGTAGTCTCTGTGGAAGGTTTTGCAAAGCCACCGGTCAAGGTTTTTAGAGACAATTTTATTTTTATTTCCTTTCTAGCAAATTGTCCATCGTGGATTTCAGCGTTAAACTAAGGAGAATGGCAGGTCTGAGTCAAGTTTTATAGACATTTTTTATTTATTTCCCTTCTAGAAAAACGTCCATCGTAGATCTCAGCGTTAACCTATAGAGAATGGAAGGTCTGAATGATTCAACGAGTCCACGAACAGTTATTATCACAGTTATCTCTGATTCAAAACTAAAATAAAAATTTACAAACATTAAATCCAAATTTCAAAATTCATTGGTCAACCGAAAACTAACAACATGAAATCCAAATATCAATGGCAAGATTCATAAAACTAGAAAGGATGTTAAACGCAAACGAATTGCCAGGATTAAAACGAACTGCTAGGTTAAAACGAATTGACAGAAGGTAAAATGAAAATGAATTGCCAGAATTAAAATGAACTGCCAGGTTAAAACGATTTGCCAGAGATTAAAATGAATTGCCAGAGATTAAAACGAGTTGCCAGAGGTCAAAACGAATTACCAGAGGTTAAAACGAATTTTCAGAGGTTAAAATGAACTGCCAGAGATTTAAAACGAATTGCCAGAGATTAAAATGATTTGCTAGAGATTAAAATGAATTGCCAGAGATTAAAACGAGTTGCCAGAGGTCAAAACGAATTACCAGAGGTTAAAACGATTTGCCAGAGGTTAAAATGAATTGCCAGAGATTAAAATGATTTTCCAGAAATTAAAATGAATTGCCAGAGATTAAAACGAGTTGCCAGAGGTCAAAACGAATTGCCAGAGGTTAAAACGATTTGCCAGAGGTTAGGATGAATTGCCAGAGATTTAAAACGAATTTCCAGAGATTAAAATGAATTGTCAGAGATTAAAACGATTTTCCAGAGATTAAAATGAATTGCCAGAGATTAAAACGAAGTGCCAGAGTGGATTGGCATTCATAGTTTTAATTCCATAACATGACCAGCGAACGAGATCACCAAAACCAACAGTTCAGCACATCTTACCCAAATAAAAGTTTCTAGAGAAATAACATGGTAACCATAGCAAAACGACTATGACAGCTGAAGCAACATCTTACAATAATACATCATAATCGCCGAAGTAAATAACTGGGCAGTCTACTCTACCAGAAATAAAATCATACCGTTTCCTTTCGCCCGCTTCGGATGACGTCCCGCGCTCCGTGCCACGTTCCGTGCTCCATCCCGCTCCCGCTCGTCGACCGCAGAAATCTCACCGGTACTTCCCAGCCAATCTCTAAGGGTACTCTGCTTCCCCCTTAGCCCCCTGAGCCGGAAAGGGGCCACACACGATCCAGAGATAAGACTAGCTTCTCAGCTCGCCTCCAAGGCTGAGCTACCACTCCAACACAGCTGAGAATTTTCCAACTCCTCACAAGCAAACAGTCAAGCCACAATCTGGCAGCGTAACGTTACGCTCATCGTTCATCTCCCTCTTCCTCCAATTTCCCCTTCTTTTATAGAAATTTGAGACCCACCTACTTTCCTAAATCATTATTAATTTAAGTTTTATTGATAATCCTCTAAAAATTTTCTGTCGTCCAAGTGTCACTCATCCCCCCACGTTTCTCCAAAATTTATTTCTTTAAAAATATTAAAAGACTCAATTCCCTCACCCCCCTATAGTCTCTCCTAAAATTACTCCTAGGGTTCCTAGATCCCCTCTCATGTTTTTAATAACTTTCCTAAAATGAAGTTGTTGATTTTTAGTAACTCCTCAACTGTTGATTCCTTTTTTATTTTTACCCTATGTCCCCTACTTTCCTTT
>SNQJ01S0151021.1:0-21535 GCA_010110895.2 Picea sitchensis
GATTCAAAGTGCTATTTCTGTTGCTATTTCGTATATCATTTCTGTGTATTGTGAAGATTATGCTGGATATTTTACTGTTATTCTGTCATTTCTAGCATTTCGTTTTTGTTCTGCATATTTTATATATCTGGTATCTTGCAGTTCTATTCTTATGAGCATGAATTTTCTTCCTGTCTTGGGAAACCTTCAAATTCTACTTAATTTTAAGCATTTTCTCTTCCATTTCCTTGAGAAACTTTGGCCCAAGTATTGCTCTATTAGCTGGGTTATCCCAACTTATTGGGGTGTTGCACCTTCTTCCATAAAGTGCTTCAAACAGACTCATCTTCAATGATGCTTGATACCCATTGTTGTAGGCCAATTCTACCAAGTGTAGGTAGTCTTCCCATTTATATGGTTTGTCCATCACATACATCCTTAGCATATCTTCTATCACTTTGTTCACCCTCTTTGTCTTCCCATCAGACTCAGGATGATAAGCAGTGTTGAAGTTCTGATTCGTTCTGAATCCTTTGAATAACCCCTTCCAAAACTTTGAGGTAAATTTTGGGTCTCTGTCAGACACAATTGTCTTGGGGATACCATGAAATCACGCTACTTCCCTCATATATATATCGACAACATTAGTTGCCTTGCGAGTGGTCTTCAATGGAATAAAATGGGAAACTTTCATAAGCTTATCCACTACCACCATGATGGAATCATGTTTCTTATTTGTTCTGGGTAATCCTATGATGAAATCCATTGTCACCACTTCCCACTTCCAATTAGGAATGAGCAATGGCTGCAGCAACCCTGTTGGGTGCCTATGTTCATATTTGACCTTCTGACACTCCATATATCTGGGGATGTATTATGAATTTTCCTTCTTCATACCTGGAAAAAATTAATGTATCTTGACTGCTACCATTGTTTTCTGATATCTAGGGTGTCCAGCATAAGGCACATTATGCATTTTTTTCAATATTGTAATTCTTAATTCTTGGGAATTAGGTACATAAATTCTATTTTGTACAGGAGTGTCCCATCAGCTTCCAATTTATAATCTTCCACTTTCTGTAGCATCTTACCTTGTTGTATCTTTGCTACCAATTCCATGTAATACAAATCTACATTTGCAGCTTCCAAAATTATGCTTTTAATATCAAACTGGTACATGCTAATGGTCATAACATGTAGTTCATGGACTCTTCTGTTGAGTGCATCAACCACTTTGGTCTCCTTTCCTTTGATATGCTTTACATCAAATTCATACTCACAAAAGAATTCCAACCCTCTAATCTGCCTAGCATTCAAGGTTGGTTGATGAAAGAAATACTTCAGACCATTATGGTCTGTCCTCAGTTCAAACCTATTTCCCATGAGGTAATGTCTCCATTTCTTCAGAGTGTGCACTATGGCTTCCAACTCCAAATCATGAGTGGCATAGTTCTTTTCATGCTCCTTCATCTTCCTGGACTCATAACATATTACAAACCCATTCTGGCTGAGGACTCCTCCCAGTCCTTCTTTGCATGCGTCTGTACACACTAAAAAATATTCCTTTGGATCTGTAATCCTTAGGTTTGAAGAACTGTTTAACAACTGCTTCAATTGTTGGAATCTTCTCTCGCATTATTTTGTCCATTGAAATTTATTCTCCTTCTCTTGCAAGGAAGTGATGGGGTGAGCTATCCTTGAGAACCCTGCAATGAACCTTCTGTAATAGCCATCTAGAACCATAAAGGATTTGACTTCTTTCACATTCTTCGGCATTGACCATTCTCTGATGGCTTCTATCTTCTCAAGATCCATGACTATCCTATCCTTTGAAATGATATTCCCCAATTAATGGATCTACTTTTGATAGAATGAACACTTTCTAAATTTGTCATACAATTGGTGCTCTCTTAGCCGCTGCAACACAATCCTCAAATGATGTTTATATTCTTCCTCTGACTTGGAATACACCAGGATTTCATCCAAAAATACTATGAAAAACTTGTCTATATATTCCATGAATACATCATTCATTAGGGACATGAAAACAATGGGTGCATTTGATAATCCAAATGGTACCACTGTAAATTCATAATGATCATACCTTGTTCTAAAGCCGGTCTTGCCGATGTATTCATCCTTTATCTTTACCTGGTGGTACCCTGACCTGAGATCTATTTTTGAAAATATCTTGGCATCCTTCAACTGATCAAAGAGATCATCGATCCTCGGTAAAGGATACTTGTTATTAATAGTCACTTTGTTCAACTGTCTGAAATTGATGCACAATCTCAATATCACATCTTTCTTCTACACGAACAAGACTGGGGCAACCCAAGGTGACACACTTGGGCATATATACCCCTTCTTCAGAATTTATTCAAGATGCAACTGTAGTTCTTTCATCTCTGGTGTACACATTCTGTAAGGAGATTTTGACACTAGAGATGCTCCAGGGATTAGGTTTATAGAGAAGCCAATATCTCTCTTTGGGGGTAATCTAGGTACCTCCTGTAATACATCTTCAAAATATTTTAATACTGCATGGTTTCCCATAATCGACACCTTATCCTTAGGTGCTTCATCCATATGAGATGCAAATAATTGGCAGCCTTTCCTATAGCACTTCTTCAGCTGCATTGTTGAGATTTCTCTGATAGCAATTGCTCTGGGAATTCCTTGGATGGTTATTTGATTTCCTTCCTCATCTAGGAAAGTGAATGCCTTGTTATGAAAGTCTAAGATAGCATGGTGTTGGTCCAACCAATCCATCCCAATTAGATAGTCATAGGAACGTAGAGGTAAGATGTCCAATTCATCTCTTGTGCTCATCCCGTTCATGTCCACTGGGCAAGACTTAACCAATTTAGTAAATTTTCTCTTGGCTCCTGTAGCCAACTACACTAAACCAGATTTTCCATGATTTCTTCTTGGAAAATGAAAACTTTCCACCATCTTGGGATCTATATGACTATGACTAGCTCCTGAATCAATTAAAACAGTAAAGGCATGGTTGTTGATCATACCTTCCACTTCAATCATATGTGACTGATATTCCTCTTGCTTGTTGTCCAGGGCTTCATATATCCTTGGTACACTTCTTCCCATGTCCTTAAGGAATGTTTCTGAAAAAGGATGGTTTAGTTCCCTTCTTCCTCTGATCCACCTTGAATTTCTTCTTGTCTTCCCAAGCCTTCCTGAAAGTAGGCTTTTCTCCTTGCTGCTCATATAAGCATTTTTCTCTCCTTATATTTTCTTCCATAGTTTTAGGATAATCATACTGGATCTTGTCACCGATGGAATATGCAATTCCACTCAGATACCTTTGAATTTTGACAGTCTCATCTTTGATGAAAGGAACATACTTCAATAATTCCAAAAACCTTCGTTCATATTCATCAATGGTCATGCTACCCAGCTTGAGTTCAAAGAACTCTTTTATCTTTCTGTCATAATATCTCTTAGTCAAGTATTTATTTTCCAAATACTTCTTGAATTAATTCCAAGTAACATTTTTCTCTTTAATGTGTTTCACCTGCACAAGTTCATCCCACCACATAGATGCCTTTCTTTTTAGTTGATACATTGCAATTCTTCCTTCTGCATGAGAGGAATAATTTTGTGGTTGGAAATATTTCCTCATGCCAAAAAGCCATGTCTCAACATATTCCTCCTTCTTGTTCTCTCCATAAAATGTAGGAGGATTAATATTTTTCATTTCACCCTTCAATTTATCCACTCCAGATCTCCTATGATTTCTTGTAGGAGATGGGCTTGAACTATTGTGTTCCTTCCTCTTGGAGTTCCCTTGGGAGTGATGATGGTGTCTGCCAACACTCCTTGATTTCATCTTGTCACCAAGGACCTGTGACTTCCTGATTTACTGGAATCACTCTCCTTATCCAATTTCCTTTCTATCCTTTCCAAGATTTGCATCAACTTTAGGTTGAATTCTCCTTGTTGATCCCTAGCTTTCATGAGCTTTATGTTATTTGATTGGTGAGTCTGGACATCTTTTTGCAATCTTTCAATGATTTTCATCATGTTTCCATCCTTATATATATCTTCTCCATGCCCATTGGATTTCGACCCTTCAACTCCCAAATGGACATTCATTCCTCTTGCTTCATTCTCTGAAATGTAAGCATTTTGTGCCTCCTCCATTCTCTGTACTCTGTCAAAATTCAATTTGGTTCTGACAATCATTGAATCTAAAAACATAATATGAAGTCAATCAAATTTTGTCAGGCCAATAGTCCTTAACAAATTCCACAGTATTCATAGACCAATATGATTCAAAGAAAACTTTCGGATTCCATTTTCTATGATTCTCGTTCAATCAGAAATCCCCACATATCTTTTCTTTCTAATCTCTATTCTGCAATAATTTTCTTTCAGGAACTAGTCCCTTTCTCTTAGCCCCCAACTCATGGGACCATGGGTTGTGGCCAAGCGCTATATCTATGGGTGCTTATTAGGGACTTTGGGCCTACAGCTTCAGAAGTTTTCACAACACATTTCGAGAGTCTCTCAAAGTTTCGAACTAACAAAATCGCGAAGTAGGAAGGATCGAAAATCCATGACTACTCGACATCTAGCAGATGATACCCACTATTTGAATTCAAGCATCTGAGCTTTGGGACTTCAGAGGATTTCACATCCACACACCCCCAACACCCTGAACCATTAATATTCGAACACTTCCATGTCACCTTTGGTGAGGTTATTACATCTCGTCTCCCTGACATTATGAAACTTTTGAAAGTTCTTCCTTCCATTTTCTTATGTAACATTCTTCTAGAGTGTCAAGTCTCTGGACTTCACAATTGGTTCCACGTGTTCACTGGGATCATTAGGGCCCCCACCACCCATACTCGAGAGGAGGTCCATGTGGCAAAACATCATAATGGACATGTGGACCACTCATAAAGGTGACACATGTCACCTTATCAGTGACATTTTAATATTTGGCAAGTCTGAAACCCATTGAAACATGGCACACATCCCATGTGTCCATGTCATTCTCGATGACATCATCATTTCTCGTTGCTTCAGAATTTCAGGTTTCAGAAGTTTTTACGCCTTCTTCCTTCCAGTCTCTCGAATTCTAAATTTTTTTACTTCTTTACCTTTGTTTCCACATAGTACAGTTGTCACCAACTAAGGTGGTGGCACATGGAATGAGTAGGAAGGTCCATGCCACCCCTGGCGATGTCATCCTGCCCCACTACATTGGCTCTTTTGCTTCGGCGCTTCAAGATTTATAAGTTTTCGCACCGACACACCCCACTTCTCCCGAATTCTGAAGTTACAATTTTCCATGAGATCTATAGCTCACATCCACTTGCGCATAAATATGGTGGTNCTAACAGTAAGGATTTTAGGTTAACCCTCCTGCACTTTCCCCAGATCCAACGGTCGTGAAGGATTCTCCTTTTTTTGAAAATATCCTACGACCAACATTACTATGTGGCCCAATACCACGTTTGTCGTGGTTTTACAATACCACTAATCCTCTTGAACTTTGTAACATAGCCATGGTAACCTCTTGCCACTCATGAATGTTCTGAGGTTCAAAATTGGTTCCTCTTGACACAATTTCCACCTGAAACCTTGGTTCTCATGACCACTTATTGGCCCATCTAGGATCAATGCTCGAACCTTGGCTCTGATACCAAAATGTAACATCCCCGACCATCAACACACCTATGTCGGGCAATGATACCAAAATACATTGTCTTCTACAACTAGATCTGATACCAAAATATAACATCCCCAACCATCAACACACCTTTTTCGGGCAACTCTACCGAGGAACATACATATATCTATATAACATGCATTTTTAATGAATTTAAAACAAATAAAAAAGAGTTACTTCTATCATACAGATTCAAATGGAATTGACAATAATTCTTACATGCAACGAAACACATGACACCATTTAAGAATCAAAGACACGCGTAACATACATAATTAAGCATGGGAATGATACTTATCTTTTAACTAGAGTAAAAATAATCAACTGCGTGCAAACCTTCCACGAACCTCCCAGCCTTAGACCACACTTCTCATCACTCTTAGTAGTAGTTCACCCCTGAGTTGGGACTAAACTCCATTGGGCAAGGGATTATTAGGCTAGCAAATGTCAATAGGAAAGTCACACAGTTTAAGAGGAAGGATTCTCTCCTAGGAGCCACTTACGCCCACTTCTCACAGACTCTCATTCCCCACATGCATGTTCCACCCCAAGAGTATACACCTTCACTGCCACATAGTACATCGGCTCCTCCACCTCCCTTACCTTGGTCTTCAGCAACAGGCCAGACTGGAATTCTTAGAGATCTATAGCAGCTATAGGACTCCCTCCAGGAGAACTCACCTCCTCAGCACACTCTCTCACCTGGAGATAGTTTCTCACAGGCCTGACAACCTTCTTTTTCAATCCACAACAACCTCTCTCACATGGAGAGAGATATTTTCTCATATTCCTGACAACGTGCTTCTTCGACCACAATAGATAATTCAGGTAAGGCAAGGGATGACTCAGTAAATTACATAAGTGCAAAATGGTCATGGGTTCAGCAATGGAGGAAATGGATGGCAGCAAGATTTCTCATTGTGTGAGTGAACTTGTCAAGAGAGATGGGAAGACTAGTCTAGCATAGACTAAATGATGAAAGCATGACCCAAACTCTGGGCGTGAACCCCCCCTACGTGCACGATATTGTTTCCTGTGCGTGCGTGAGTGCCTGAGTGAGTGAGAGGGTTCATGAGAGTGTCTGCATCCCCCTTAAGTCTGCATGTGCATGACCTAACACCTATCACTCAAGAAGGATGTTTATTTCCATTTAGAAGTCACATGTCCTTCCCCAGGAACTTAGGATAAAAACATATCATTTTAAACAACCTTTGAAATAATAATAATAAGTTATTATTCTCTTGGAATTAATCCCTTAGTCTTAGACCCTCTTTCCAACCTCTCAGCCCCCTCTCCCTTACCCATCCTAGTGGAGCTTAAGCCCCCATCACTCTTTCTTCATGGTTGGTCTACACGCAAAAATGTTTTTATATTAATAATATGAATATTTACATGTATAAAACGGGCTCCTGGCCTTTAACACCTAGGTTCTTTGGCCTACTAAAAAATAAGCCTACCAGCTTATAATTTCTCAGTTCACCAGCCTACAAAACATTTTTATAATTCATAAAACAACTGGGCTCGTCCTTCGGGTATTACAATCCCAATAGATACCTCGGGTGAAACTTTAACTGGACAAGCAAGTGATTTTGAAAGGGACGGTTTCTGGTGGGTTTTTTGGTCATAGGTAACCCAAACCTTGGGTCTTATGACGCGCGTGTAGAAAAGTAAGACAATGAAAATGCATCATAAACTTCATGGGGTTTTGCATGAACGTCTTGTCATAGAGAAACACTAAGTCTCCCACTTGGAACCTTTTATGTTTAATATTCCTATCATGCCATGCTTTTTCTCTTTCCTTCTGGACTTGTTGATAGAACCCTTCCACAAATCGGTCTTCCTCAAGATGTAAAACTTGTGATAATATTCCTTATACCATGCTAGAGTCTGAAAGATTAGCAATCACTGCAACGTGAAAGATTGACACAATAAATTACATCGACATTATTTCTTCTTTCCCATATATCAACCTAAAAGGTGTATGTCCTGTCAATTTTTTTCTTGTATTCGTATATTTCGATTATACTACAATGATCCTTAAGTCCCCATCATCCCTTCCTACATTGCAGATCTTTGTTAGATCATTCTTTAAAATAAAATTGTAGGCTTCTATTGTCCCATTTTCCTAAGAGTGATACAAGGTGCTCCTCTGATGGTGAATTTGGAACTCCTCAGTCAATGTTCCAATTGTCCTATTCAGGAAGTGTGTCCCTTGATCACTCAATATAGTACGCAAGAAGCAAAATATTGTAACAACATTATCAAACAAAAAATTTGTAGTAGTCTCTACACTATAGTATGTGACTAGTTTTGCTTCTGCTCATCTGGTCAAATACTTTTTCACGGTAATTATATGCCTAGCTTCTGATCTCTTGGTTGGTGGATTGATTGGTCCAATGAAGTATATTTCCCATTTATCAAAATCTTGTATCGTAACCTATGGATGAAAATAAATCCCATCCCTTCAAGATGGATTTCCAACCCTTTGACAAAAATCACACGATTGACAATATTCTTTAGCATCCTTCTAAAGTGTGGGCCACCAGAGCGCTAGGCACAAAATCTTATGCGTTGTTTCTTTACCTGCATAGTGTCCTCCTGCAATACCTTTGTGTGCTTCTGATAGTATCATTGACATTTAATGTTCAAACAAACATCATATTAATATCCCATTTGCACCTAAATTATATAACTTTCTTGCAATTAGATGATAGTCTACTTCCTTAACCACCAGTTGTTTCTTTTGTGCAAATGTCATGTCCAATGGAGTCATTCATATACTCGATAATTGGAAAATTTATGTGAAGTAATCTTCCATCATTTGAACCACAAATAAATGTGCATTCAGTAAACTATCATCTAGATTCCCTGCATATTCTCCTAATAGTAGGCACAATAAGTGATATGGACTTGAATTAAATTTTCATGGCTTAACGATGACTTCAAAGTCATATTCTTGGAACAAAATTAACCATATGCAAATTATCCCCCCTAACACTATCTTGTTCACTAATTATCTTATTGCAGATTGGTTTGTATACATCTTGAAATGAGAACCCAACAAATAGTTTTGAAACTTCTGAAGCACATACACCATTTCCAAAACCTCTCATTCTATTTTAGTATGCTTATTTTCTATTGTTTACAACTTCCAACCTGCAAATGAAATTGATTGGTCTAACTCTCCTTCTCGTGGATGAGATAATAATGCACCCAAAGCTATGGACGATGGATCCACATGAACATGAAATTCCTTCTTCCAATATGGGAATATCAAAATTAGTGCAGTCACTAACATTTTATTCAATGTGTACAAACCTTTCTGGCAGTCCTCATTGCACTAGAATTTACTTCTTTCTCCAATAACTTCTCCATGGGTGTTGTAATCTATGCATATCCTTTAATGAACTTCCTATAGTATCCCATATGGCCCAGTGCTTCTCTTAAATTTCGTACTAATGTAGGTGGTGGTAACTCCAGAATCACTGCAATCTTGGAAGGATCCACTAGTAAGCCTCGCTTACATACCACATGCCCCAACAAAATTCCAAAAGGCGCAGAAAAAACACATTTTTTCAAATTCAATGAAATATGGAATTTCCTACATCTATCCAACATTAATATCGTTACTTTTATATGATAATTTAATAGACTAAAAATAGTCCAATCATCCAAATAAACTTCATGGAACTTATGTATAAATTCCTTAAATGTTGCGACAAATATTCTCAAGAAAATTGAAGGTGCACTCTTAAGCCCAAAAGGCATCATTGTATACTAGGGGCTTTTCCACTTTGTCGCAAAGCTAGTATTATGTTTATCTTCCTATGAAATATTTATCTGGCGATATCCTAAGAATCCATATGTGAAAGATTAGGCCTCCTACCCCTGTACATTCTCTAAGACTTCATTTGTAAAAGGTGTTGGAAATGGATTGTGCATACATGCATCATTTAGATTTCTTAGTTCTACACAAATTCTAATTTCCCCTATTTTTGTATCCTGTACTACCATTGGACTTATCCATTCTGAATCTACTATTGGTTCAATGATTCCTATTTATAACATTTGGTCTATCTCTTCCTTTACCTTTTCTTTATATTTCAGGTTCAGTCTATAGGGTATTTGTCTTACTATCTTAGCATCTGGTTTCAAAGGAATATTCATTTCTCCTAACTCACTAGCTATCCCTTTCATTTATGAAAAAATGGTTGGTAATATATCTTGATAATCCCACAATAAGTATTCAATCTTTTCCATAGTTTCATCATTCTCGTAGTCACCTATTTGTGCAAACTTTGGTTATTCTTTTGTCTAAGTATTCACCTTACGCGTCCTTAATGGTTGTGCATACACAACATATCCAAGATCTGGACTTTCTACTGCACGTTGCCCCTCAATTTCATGTATTTATATATTTATGGGATCTTCCTCATCTTGATATTTTTTACCAACATTATAACATTCCAATATTTCATGAACCATCATAGAATCTCTACGCAAACTACACACAGGTACTACATCCATTGTCCCTTCTCCAGAAAAAATATTGTTTCTAATGGCCTACAAAGATGCATCTACCAATGGTGATTCATTTTCAAACATAAATGTTATGTTATATCTTTGGATTCCAATTCATTGTTTCTCTATATGCATTTCTAGTTCCTTGTACCAGTTCATGGGGATCGTATCCAATGTACATATGAACTTATGCGTCCACACCTTCTTTAGTATCGAAATCCATACCTTTCTTCACTATGCAATATGATCTTTCAGGTCACTTACTCATACATATTTCTATGCAATATACTCAACCTCGGTACCAAATCTAATTTTCATGAATCTTTTACACTACTTCCAATCTTCTATTCCATATTTATTTGAATCCCACCATCTAGCTGGAGTGGCCTTCAAGAAAACATATAATGCCAAAACTCTTTGTTGCTCAGTTATCTACAACTCAAACACCTTTAAAAAAGATCCCATGTTAGTCAAACCATCATACTTGGGTGGGTCACATAACTCTGTTCCAATATAGCGCAATGGTTGAGTACTACGGGCACATTGTCTAGTTGATACTTCATGCATCCTTTTCTTCCAATGTTCAAAACCTTCCTTTGAATGTGATGCACATGAGATAATTCTTCTCCAATTTAGTGTTCCATCTGTAGTCGGATTAACGTAGTCATCCATTCATGCAATCATGTTTTACACGTTATCAATTCCATTCCCTTTAGCTGGTTCTATGTATCTCTTTCCTTCTATGAAATCCAATGGTGTAGTAACCACCAAGTCCCCTACTTTGAATATAATTTCCCTTCTCTTCATATTAATAATAAATTTATTGTTAATGTTCATTCAAGCCCCATTAACAATGGATATGGATGAATATCATCCATGATCTCGATGACCTTGAAATATGCTATATTTCTCACCCCATCTATATTCATAAGTGCCCCTAACAATGAACCAATTGGTACTATCTTGTGTTGGTTCGTCAATTTTAACTGTACAAGAGACAAAATTAGCTTTGGCTTCCCCATTATTTCCCATGTTTTCTTCGATAAAACATTTAAATAAACACCCTAATCTAAACTGACATTGTCCATGTCATAGTCCCCAGTCTACGCAGTTAGTCTAAATTATTCGCTCATCCTCTTTTTTCATAGTACCTGATTCACTACCCTTTGTGTGGTAGGAACCTCCCTTTCATGCATGCATTGATTAATCATTCCACTCAATGCATTCAAAATCTATTATTCCAGAGTCTAAAAGATCAGTGATCACTACAATGTGCAGGATAGGTATACTAAACTCCATTGGCATCACTGATTCTTTCTCATAGACCAACCTGAAATGTATCTTCCATATCATTTTTTTCTTGTAGTCTTGTAGGCCCATAAAATTGAAGGAACTCTTAAGTCCCAATCATCTCTCCCTACGTTGTAGATATTTGTCAAAGCATTCTCTAGGATTTTATTGAAATATTTCACTGTCCCATTGGCCGAATGATGATATGAGGTACTCTTCTGATGATGAATTTTAAACTCCTCAGTCAATGATGCAATTGTTTTATTCAAGAATTTTTTTCCTTGATCACTGAGTAATATGCACAGACACCTAAATCGCGTGACTGCATTCTCAAAAAAAAATCACACAGTAGTCTCTACGCTGCAGCCTATGATTGGTGTTGCTTCTTCCCATCATGTCAAATAATCCATTTCAATGATTATGTACCTTGTCCATGATCTTCTTGCTTGCGGGCTAATTTGGCCCACAAAGTCTATGGCCAATTTATCAAATGCTTGCAATGTAACTTGTGGATTTAAAGGCATTTCATCCCTGGTGGATGGATTTCCAACTCTTTGAAATACATATCATGATTGACAATGTTATTTAGCATCTTTATGCAATGTGGGCCACCAGAGCCCTAAGCACAAAATATTTCCCCCCACTTCCTTACCTACTTAATCTCCTCCTCCAATCCCTTCATGTGCTTCTGTGAGTATCATAGGCCTTTCATGTTCCAACACACATCGTCTCAATATTCAATCTGGACCAAAATTGTATAAATTCCCTGCAATCAACTAATAATTTTTTGCTTTCACTACTAATTGTTTCTTCTACACTAATTTCATGTCTGAGGGGGCATTCCGGTACTTATAAATTTCATGATGTCTGAGAAGTAATCATCTACCATTTTAACTGCAAATAGTTTAGCATCTGGTAAGTTTTCATCTAAATTACCTGCATCTTCCCCAGATAATATGCGTTATAAATTATCTGACCTTTCATTTAGTTTCCCTAGTTTCACCACAACCTCAAAATCATACTCCTGAAACAACAATATCCATCTTCATATTCTCCCCCCCAACTATGTATTTTTAACTAAGTATTTTAATGCAGAATGGTCTGTGTACATCTTAAAGTGAGACCCCAATAAATAATTTCTGAACATTTGCAATGCATATACCATTGTCAATCCTTCTCATTCTGTTGTGGTGTAGTTATTATCTACTATGGAAAAATTTCTACTTACAAAATCAATTCAATGAGCTATGTCTCCCTCCCTTGCTTGAGATAGTATTATGCCCAATTATATGGAAAATGCATCTACATGAACATGGAACTCCTTGTTCCATTCTCGAAAGATCAAAATTAGTGCAGTCAATATTTTTTTCTTTAATTTGTCCAAACCCTTCTGACAGTTATCATTCCATTGGAACTTTGCTTTCTTCTTAAACAAATTTTCCATAGGTGTTGTGATATGTGCGTAGAATTTGATAAACTTCCTATAATATCATGTATGACCCAAATTTTCCCTCAGTTGTATGACTGATGTAGGTTTCTCTAAATTGAAAACCACTTTAATGTTGGTTGGATCCACTAGTAATCCATGTTTGCAGACTAGATGGCCCAATAAAATTTCAAACAATGTGCTAAAAATACACTTCTTCAAATTCAAAAAAATATGACATTGTCTACACCTATCCAACATTAGCCTAAGTAATTCTATGTGATCCTTCAATAGGTTGAACATAGTCCAATCATCTATGTACACTTCAAGGAACTTATGGATAAATTCCTTGAACCCTCCAACTACAACTCTTGAAAAAATTGTAGGTTCATTATTCTCCAAAGGGCATGAATGTATATTGATAACTTCCCCAATCTATAATGAAAGTGGTCTTGTACTGGTATTCCTACACAATTTTCATTTGATGGTATCCTCATAATCCATCTGTGAAAGAATAAGTATCTTGGCCTCCTACATTCTCCAATACCTCATCTGTGAATGGTGTTGGGAATGAGTCATGTAATCATGCATCATTCAACTTCCTCAGATCCATGCAGATCATGATACCTCCTGTCTTCTTTTCTTTCACTACCATTGGGATTATCCACTCTTATTCCACCATGGGTTCAATAATTGTTGCATCCATCATTCTGTCAATTCATGCTTTAGCCTTCTTTTTGCACTTCGGATTTAACCTATAAGGCCTCTATCACATTGCCATAACACCTTCTCTAAAGGGATTATTCATCTCACTTAAGTCTCCAACTATTTCATCCATATTTGAAAATGTAGTTGGGAATAGTTCTTCATGTTGATGATTATAGCTTCGTGAGACATCCTCTAGGACACAGACTGAGTGAGTCAGCCTGTGAGAGAGCCCATAAGTTGGGTTTTCCCATGATATGGGTGTGTTGTTCCTCTTTAAGACTAATATGGAATGTTTTGTTCCCTTGTTTGGGAAGGATTCCCATGACATGGGTGTGTCGTTTGAGATGAAACAATGTGTACCCCTGTGAGGGGTGAAGGTGCCCATGTGATGGGTGTTTTGTTCTCCTCTATTTAGAGAGTTGATACGATGTGGTACTCCATATGATTCTATTGTGAGACTTAGTGAGATAGATATTTGTTGAGTAGGACGTCCCTATGGTTGATCACAGGTGGACGTAACCCTAGTGGTTGAGCACTAGTGAGTGTGTGTCCAAATGATTCTCCTGTAAGACTCAGTGAGATAGAGATCTGTTGAGTTGGATGTCCCTTTGGATGAGAACTGGTGGACGTGGCCCTAATGGCCAAGAAATAGTGGGTGTTTGATATCCCTTGCTATATTTTATAAGATTTGTATTTACCTATAACCCTAATTGTGATGTAAAAGATATAGGTTGGCCCCACCATAAAGTGAAAGATAATTAATGTAAA
Organism: Picea sitchensis; assembly: GCA_010110895.2. Lineage (NCBI taxonomy): Eukaryota > Viridiplantae > Streptophyta > Pinopsida > Pinales > Pinaceae > Picea > Picea sitchensis. Next base: position 14,394 of record SNQJ01S0151021.1, read on the forward strand.
CGATAATTAATATGGTAATTATTAATTATATTCCAAGTTATTGAGGTCGGCCATGTTGTTCCAATAGAAACCAATTTTGATGTGTCCAGTATAGTATAAATGAAGGTGATTTCCGCATTAAGAAAACACAACACACATGTGATTTTGGAAAATTTAGCAAGTACATCTTCTAGGGCTGAAGTGCGCACCTCTCTTGGGCGCTAGCCTTCCTGGTTTTGGAGAGAACCCTTTTGTGTGATAGGTCTATGGTGTGGGAAGTATTTATCTTGAAGAATATAACAAAGGATTGTTGGGTTTTCTTCCCTTGTTGAGAAGGGTTTCCTAGGATATTTCTTCTGTTCTTGTGCATGGTATTTCTTTTTGGGATCTTGGTTATTGCAACAATTGTTAATGGTGTAGCTGCATTTGTCTATGCTTCAAGTAAATGATAAAATTGAAATAAAATTCATGCTTGAGCCTAGCCTAGTGAAAATTCAACATGGTATCAGATCATAGGTCTTGAAGAACCCATTGCACAAGCATCTAGTATTCATCCTCTCACTTTTGCAGAACCGTACGACTCTCCTAGGGTTTCCATAAAATCTGTATGACCCTCCTTTTCTGAGGTATTTTAGCACCTTAAACTTGGACGTTGGGAATAAAAAAATGTATGGGAGTGTACGTCCTCCCTCAAAGAACCTCCAACAAGCTTCATATTGAATTTCTGAGCATTTTGAATTTTCAACCTTAGGGTTTCACAATTTTCTGCAGATTTTCAGATTTAGGATTTATGCAGCTCATTGAAGGAGATTGGAGAAAAGGGTACATTTGTGGGATACAATGAATCTTCAAAGGCATATCAGATCTATATCCTTGGTTAGAGACAGATTGAGATAAGAAAATATGTTATATTTGAAGAAGATATATCATTTCAAAGATCGAGAGAATCTTAGATGGAGATTGACAGTGAGATAACACCTTATCCTCATTCAACAGTTCATAGGGAGGAAACCATTATTCCAGATTATCTAGTTTCTCCAGTTGATATCCCAAGAGATATTGCAGTAGGGCATAAAAGGCCTGTCTCGGCTTGACAAATTTTGCAGGAGGAAGAGGGACATGCATCCCCTCAAGGCACATCCCGGGAGATAAAGAGACCAAAGAGATGTTTGAGCTACCTTTCATCCATGAGCCAGATCATTTATTTTGAGCCTCATTGTCATGGAGAAGTGATAGGTGAGAAGGTATGGCAAGATGCCATGACAAAAGAATATCATTCCATCTTGAATAATGATGTATGGGATATTGTTCTGAGACTAGAAGGGAAGTCTATAGTTACTTCCAAGTGGATATGTAAGATCAAGCATGCAACTGATGGATGTGTTGAAAACTACAAAGTGATATTTGTAGCCAGAGGATTATCACAAGTAGAGGGAGTTGATTATGATGAAACATTTTCTCCAGTATCCTGATACACTTCCATCTGTATTATCATTGCACTAGTTGCAACCATGGATTGGAAACTACATCAAATGGATGTAAAGACATCCTTTCTCAATGGTGAAAATGAGGAAGAATTTTATATCGAGCAGCCATAACGATTCATGATACATGACGAGAAAACTCATGTGTGTAGTTTGAAGAAATCCCTGTATGGACTAAAGCAAGAACCTAGTGCCTGGTATGAGAAAATTGATGGATTCTTGATGATTTTGGGATTCAAAAAGAGTGTTGTTGATCCAAACCTATATTATCATATTGTTGGTAATGAGTGCTTAATATTGGTCCTATATGTGGATGAATTATTGCTCGCCATTTTAGAAAGGCTTATTGTTGAAAGAAAGAAAGCATTAACTTCTAAATTTGATATGACAGATCTGGGTATGATGCACTACTTCTTGGGACTAGAAGTATGGAAAAGGAATGATGATATTTTCCTGAGTCAAGGAAAATATATAGTGGAGATATTGAAGAAGTTCGGTATGATAGAGTGAAAATCCATGCCTACACTGATGGTGATCGATTTGAAGAAAGTGAATGATGCTTCTACTGATCCATGCGATATTGATCCAAATTTGTACCGACAGTTGATTGGATCACTAGTGTATCTGGTTAACACTAGACCTGATATATGCTATGCATCAAATGTGCTTAGTCATTTCATGAGTCAACCGAGACAAAATCAATGGATAGAAGCGAAGAATGTATTGAGATATCTACAAGGTACAGTTGGATATGCCCTGAGATATTCCTCCAGTGTAGACTTGAGTTTGCAGGGATATGTCGATGTAGACTGGGAAGGGAGGGAAGTGGATTGGAAGAGAACATTCGGTTGTTGTTTTACCTTGGGGTTTGCCATGGTTTCCTAGTGCAGTAGGAAACAAAGATCTGTGGCCTTGATTACTGCAGAAGCAGAATATATAACATTGAGTGTGGAATTCTGTGAAGAAGTCAGGATTTGTAAGATCCTGACATATTTATTTGATCATGAGATGGATCCAACCATTATTCATTGTGATAACCAGATTTGTGTGAATCTCTCTAAGAACCTCGTGTTTCACGATAGATCAAAAAACATTGAGATAAACTATCATTATATAAGAGACATGGTGCAAAGGAAAGAAGTACATGTGCAATACCTTATTACACATGAGCATATTACAAATATCTTCACCAAACTACTTGCCAAGACGAATTTTGAGTACTTTCGTGAGAGAATTGATCTAGTGGAGAATTCCTCTCTAGCTAAGAGGGAGTGTTGATGATTACAACTTCGTCAGACATCCTCCAGGACACAGACTAAGTGAGTTGGCCTATGAGAGATCCCATGAGTTGGGTGTTCCCATGATATGGGTGTGTCATTCCTCTCTGAGACTGAGATGGAACGTTGTGTGCCCCTGTGTGGGTAGGATGCTCATGATATGAGTGTGTCGTTTGAGATGAAATGATGTGTACTCCTATGAGGGGTGAAGGTGCCCATTTGATGGGTGTATTTTTCTCCTATGTGTAGAGAGTTGAGACAATGTGGTACTCCAGATGATTCTCCTGTGAGACTCAATGAGATATATATCTGTTGAGTAGGACGTCCCTATGGTTAAGCATAGGAGGATGTAACCCTAGTGGATGAGCACTAGTGAGTGTGTGTCCAGATGATTCTCATGTGAGACTCAGTGAAATAGAGATATTTTGAGTTGGACGTCCATGTGGTTGAGCACAAGTGGATGTGCCCCTAGTGGTTGAGCACTAGTGGGTGTGTGACATCCCTTTCTATATTGTCTAAGAGTTGGATTTACCTGTAACTCTAATTGTGATGTAAAGGGTACAGGTCAGCCCCACCATAAAGTGAAAGATAATTAATGTAAAATATAATTAATATGGTAATTATTAATTATATTCTAAGTTATTGAGGTTGGCCCTGTTGTGCCAGTAAACACCACTTTTTATGTGTCAAGTCTAGTATAAATAAAGGTTATTTCCCCATTGAGGAAACACAACACACATGTTATTTTGGAAATTTCAGCAAGTACATCTTCTAGGGATGAAGTGTGCACCTCTCTTGGGTGCTAGGCTTCTTGGTTTCAGAGAGCACCCTTTTGTGTGCTAGGTATATGTTGTGGGAAGTCTTTCTCTTGAATAATATAACAAAGGATTGTTGGGTTTTCTTCCCTTGTTGGGAACGGTTTTCTAGGATATTTCTTGTGTTATTTTGCATGATATTTCTTCTTTTGGTCTTGGTTATTGCAACACTTGTTAATGGTGTAGCTACATTTGTCTATGGTTCAAGTAAATGGTAAAATTGAAATAAACTTCATGCTTGAGCCTAGCCTAGTGAAAATTCAACACTTCATATTCTCATAGAAAGTCTGCAATATTCTCTACAGTCTCATCAATCCAGTAATACCCTATATACACAAACTTCAGATCCTATGTCATCCCAATTTTTACCTTTCGCATCTTTATTGACTGTGTATATGCAATGAACTCAAGATCTAGTGCTTTTACTTCCTGTTCTCCTTCTGTTTCAGGTACTTTTACATTCTTGGGATCTTTCTCATTCTATTATTCCTTAGAAACATTCTAACACTCCAATAATTCATGAACAATCATAGCATCTTTGTGCGCATCGTATACTAGTACCACCTTCATCAACCCTTATTCTGAGAAAATATTATTTCGAATAAGATATAGTTCTACATATATTAATGGAGATTCATGTTCAAATGTAAATATGACATTGAACCTATGTGTCATCTCGTCCTAGTCTGTTGTTTCTCTGCACATTTCCAATTCTAGATACCAGTTCTTCAGAGTTGTATCCAATGTATGTATAAATATGTGTATCCATTCTTCCTTTGGTGTCATGTTCCATATTTCCTTTCACTTCTCCACATGATCCACTGGTTCGCTCTCCCTTGTATACCTCTATGAAATATTTTCTACCTTGGTACGAAACTTGACTTGCCTTAGTCTTCTACACTGCGACCAATATTTCATTCCCTCTTTGTGTGGATCCCACCATCTGGATGGAGTCTCTTTTAGGACAACATATAGTGCCAACAAATTATTTTTTTTGGGCACTTGCAACTCAAATTCATTTAAAAACAAGATTATATCATTCAATCCATCATACCTGGGTGGATCACATAGCTCTATTTGAATCTAGTGCAAATATGAGGTTATGCGTGCACATCGTCTAATCGATACTTCATGCATATTCTATTGCCAATTCTCTAGACCTTTTTCTCTAGACCTTCCTCTGATTTTGATGAAAACGAACTGATACTTATCCAAATTAACGTACCATCTAAAGTGGGTTTTGCATACTTATCCATCCGCGCAGTCATGTTATACAAATTGTCAATGTTGTTTCCTCTTGCTGGCTCTATGTATCTCTTTCCTTCTATTGGGTCCAATGGTGAATTACCTTTCAAATATATGAATTCAAATATCATTTATCTCCACTTTAGATTAATGATCGCATGGTTATCAAATTCCCATTGAAGTCCCATAATTTTTTGATCTAGTTGACTATCATCCACTGTCTCAATAACTTCAAAGTCTGCCACATTGCGCACCCCATCTATGTCCACAGGTTCTCCTGTCAATCAACCAATTGGTACTACATTGTGTTGATTTGTGAGACTAAAATGTACAGGAGACCAGACCAGCTTAGGTTTTCCCATCATATCCTAAGTATGTTTTGGTAATACATTCACATCCGATCCCAGATAAAGGATAATATTATCCACATCATACTTGATTTGCGCACTGAATTTGAATTATTCATTGGTCCTCTTCATCCGCAGTACCTGATTCACAACCCTATGTGCAATGGAAGTCTCCCTTCCTTATGTGTAGTGATCAATAATTTCATGAACTGAATTTAGCATAGTTTCATATTTCATTATCTCTATGCAACTTCTCAAGAATTCTCTCAAAGTTCTTACCTTCCCAGTTGAGACAATGTCAATTTGTGATTTTTCCTGTCTCTTGTTATTCTCATACAAAGGATTTTATTTGCGGAACCTAAATCCTTAATTTCAAATGAATTATATAATTTATTCTTGAGAACATGTATCTCCTTCATGTTATACCTTTCAACAAGCATGTCATCTACATACAATAGAAAGATAATATAGCTTCCATTTTCTAGCTTTTTAAAATAAATACAATGATCATAATGACATCTACTATAACTTTGCTCTGTCATATACCTGTCAAACTTCAAATACCACTTCTTTAGAGCTTTCTTTAGGCCATACAAGATCTTCTTCAACATACATACAAAATTCTCCTTCCCTTTGACTTCATACCCATGTGGTTGTTTCATATAAATCTCTTCCTACAAATCCCCATGGAGAAAAGTTGTTTTTACATATAAATATTCAAGATGTAAATATTCTACTACCAAAATACTTACAATAGTCCTAATTGAAGTCATTTTAAAAACATGAGAAAATATTTCATCAAAATATATACCATTCTTTTGTGCAAACCCCTTTACAACAAGTCTAGCCTTGTACCGTTTTTTTCCTCCATCTTCTTCCTTAAACTTGTAAACCCAATTATTCAACAATTCTCTTTTTCTTGTAGGCAAATGAGCCAAATCCCAAGTCTTGTTATTTAACAGAGAATCCATATCCTCTGTCATGCCTTTCTCCCACTTCTTTTTAGTGTCTACCTGCATTTCCTCTTCATAAGATTTTGGTTCAACAGAATCAGTCAACAATAAATAATACAATGAAGGAGAGTATTTTTCAGGGGGTCTACTTAACCTGGTAGATATTCTAAAAACACTTGTAGTAGTTTGAGGTACATGTTTCTCTTGTTGTTGTACATTTTGATTTTCTAGTAATTTTGGAATTTCTTTTTCAGTGATCTCATCAAGCACCGTGTATTCTGGTTTTTCTTTTTCTTGTATATTTCCCTGCAACTAATCTTTGTACATGACCTTCTCATTGAATATGACATCTCTACTACTAATTATTTTGTGATTTTCATAATCCCATAAGCGATAACGAAAATCATTAACATCGCATCCAAGAAAGATACACTTCTTGGATTTTTCCTCAAGCTTTGTTCTATTTTCTTTATCAATATGGACAAATGATTCCCAACCAAAAGTCTTCAAAAAATAACAGTTTACATTTTTACATGTCCATGCCTCCTTTAGAATTATACCATCCAAAGAGCTTGAAGGTCCTCTGTTTATTAACTAAACAACAATATATACAATATCTGCCCATATTTGTAAGGGCAAACCAACATGCAATTTGATACCCCTTGCATGCTCCATGATTGTCTCGTTCATCCTTTCTGACACACCATTTTCTTGTGGTGTTCTTGGAACTATCTTCTCTCTACGAATCCCATGGTATGAACAATAATTATCAAACTCCTCGTTGTAATATTCACCTCCATTTTCTGATCTAAGACACTTCAACCTTATTCCCGTCTCATTCTCAACCAAAAATTTCCATTTCTTAAAAGTGTAAAAAACATCATTTTTTTGTCGAATGCAATAAAACCAAGTTTTTATAGTTGCATCATCAATAAAAGTAACATAATAATGAGATCCACGAAGATATCATACTTGAGATGGTCCCCATACATATGTATGCACAAGCTCTAACCTTTCACTCTTGTTTTATTTTCTGACTCTG
>SNQJ01S0151022.1:0-12430 GCA_010110895.2 Picea sitchensis
CCAGTGCTTTAACTTGGGTCAGCTTTTCCATAAATTTTATTTTTTCCTGTTGTCCTTGTGGGTCGTAGACATTAGTGATGGTCCCCTCCTGGTTTTAGCCTATAACTTCAAAGTGGGCTGACAAGGTACTTGCAGTGGAGAAGGGTCCACTAAGGATAGTGTGGTTAGGGTTCCACAATATTGCTAGACCCCCCAAGGCGCCCGCAGAGTCCATGTGGATGTAGTTGCAACCTTTCCATATACGTTGGAAGATGGTTTCAGCTTCCATTCCTGCACATTTAGTTTCCTGTAACATTAGAATGTCTGGGATTTCCTCCTTGACACAATCCCTGAGGATTCTTTGCTTGGATCTGCCGTTGAGTCCTCTAATGTTCCAAGTGATAATCTTCATCATTATGAGGAGGGGTGTGGGTGGAGGTATCCCTCCGAGAGATTCTGTATTTGAGCTAAGTTGATCATTAGATTTCCAACTTCTTTGATTAGCTGATGTACTGGTTTCCTTCCCCTCCTTTTGTTCTCGCACGGTATTTTCTTGGAGCCAGAGCTTGATTCTGTGGCGATGCCAAGGCGAGCTGTGGATCCCGCTGTTGAATCAAGGAAGACCTTATGCACCTTTCTAAGTTGTTCTTCTGGAAGGCCCTGCAGGTATTTCTGATTGAGGGCTTCCTCCAGTTTCTCAAGGTCGATGCCCGCCAGATCTTGGGCATCCATTTGCATCAGAGTATCTCCATCTACATCCCCTTTTTCCTCTACACTGATCTCTTTATTTGGATAAGAAGGGGAGGGTGTGGGGTTCTGGCCTTTTCCTTTCTGTAATCCGTCATCTGGATCTTGGATTTCCTCATCCTCAGGTAGCTGTCTCAGTATATCATAGGCGCTCCTGGTCTGGATACTAGGTCTGGGGTCAGTTGTTTGCTTTCGAGGGGGATTTTTCTTCCTCGTCTGGATCATTGTGAAACCGTCTTTCTGTAGATGCTGACTGGCCTTGGGAGCTTTCTGATTAAGAGGGAAGTCCCGGAACAAATAGCCGTGTTTGTGGCATTTTCAGCATCTGAACAGGATGTGTTCGTAATCAAGGGTTTGTGACCAGTCCTCGTCCTGATACTCCAGTATTACCGCACCTGGTAAGGCTTTAGCTATGTTCATGTAAACACATATTCGAGAATATGAAGTGTATTTTCATTGCTTTGTGTCTTCAAAGGCCTTCACGTATTGATCGATTGTATTTCCTATTCCCATAAGAATCTCCTCCAGCCAGAACTCTTGCGGGAGGGAATAGAGGTGGATCCAAACGGGTGCCATTGTAAAGTCCTCCTTATTCGGGATGAAGCGCTCTATCCAGTACCTTAGGAATAGCCCTGCTGAGTTGAAGAAGTAAGGTTCGTTCTCAAAGATGTGATCTCTGTCTTCTAGGTTGTATAATATGATGGTGAAGAAGCCTTTTGAGTTGAGCTGAACCTCATAGTCTCCTTTGGGATTCCACCAGTGTTTGATCCATTTGTTCAAATCCCTTTATGATGGCCAGAGTCCCAAAAATTTGTCGATGAGGGCATGTTCTTGCATGAACTGAGTGTGCTCCCCCACCTTGGTTGAGCTTATGAGGTACCTGAGCGCCTTTTCCATTTGCGGGATGCATTTCCCAGGCTCCCAGCCACAGGGTGCTCTGGGATGAAACGTGTTGGCTTTCGTTTCCATTTCCTTTCGAAATCCCTATTCCTTGGCGAGGAGCTCTTCCCAGATTTGATGTGGCAGCTTGAATGTGGGTTGTTTTTCCCTTGTTCCAGATCTGTCATTAGCTGTTATGTTGCTATATGAGGGGGGTTTCCCCCCCTCTTCGGCGCACATGTCTGTGGATCAGATCCAGTAAAGGTTTGTGCTGGAGCTGTGGGGTTTCGTGGCTGCGGTGTGTACTGGGTCAATCAAGCAGAGGCTCGCATGGGCACATTGCTAGGGTTTTCATTCGATGAATCCTAATTACATGAGTTATAAATTTGAAGGACATGGGGGTGGGCTTTGATCCACTTATGTGTGCACAGGTCACAATACCATTTAATATGGTATCTCTGGGTGCAACCACATGTTCGACCACTACCTCAAGGTGCCCCCATGGCTCCAGGTAAAGCCCTCACGATAATTGAACCTTGCCCAATGGTGAAAAACTCCTCACATTCCACCATTGTATCCAACCCCTTTGGGCATGAATAATATCAATATTATAATTAACCAAATTTATAATTATATAAACTCTTTTATATAATCAAATTTATTATATATATAAACCTTTTTTATTTTGTTTAATTTGTTTTTTTTTAAATGGTTATTTTTTTTTGGAGAATGAAATGAAAATGAAAATGAAAATATGGATGAAAACAATCTTACTGCAATAAAGTTAAATTTTTTATCTTATAAGTTATCTTACTTTTTAATACAACAATTTTGTTAATTAAGTTAAACACTCCATTGAAATCATGTTATATGCAATATCACTCTTTGGTTTCAAAAACCATGTTGTTTTAGAAAATACGTATTCATCATATCAAGCTATCATTATGGTTCAAGCTTGGATATAATTTCATTAAATGTAGCATGGAGAAGAGTTGATTGATGCTTCTTCGTGTTACTTACAATATTTAATAAAATCCTATAATCACTACATGTAAGAATATTTAATAAAATCATATAATCACTACATGCAAGAACATCACAGGAAGCATAAAGAAGGATTGATTGTATCTTCTTTATCTAAATGTTTTTCATGTCAATCACTAGAAAATTTCCTTCATTAACATGATTATGAAATGGGAGGAGGGTTGGCTAACCCTTCTCCATCTATACAAAAAACAAAAACAAAGATTCTTCAAGTTACTTGTAATCATTAATGAAATTCTATGATGCCTAGATATCATGGCATTACAAGTACCACCAGTAAGGGTTGTCTATTTATTTTCCATTTAAATGATTTTCACCATGTCAAGCACCTTGCCTATTCCCTTATTTAACATGAGTATAAGGATCCAAGAGAAAGGTCAACCGACCCTTCTTTGCATATGGTTTCCTTAAATGGACTAGAATCATTTGGGTAATCCATGAAGGATTGTCACACTTTCCTTTGAAATGTGGACATGAAAATTTGATATTTTATATAGTTTTTAAATTAAATTCTTCATAACTCATATATGTGTTCAGAATTTTGTTGCATAGCAAAAATATAATTTTTTTAAGAATTAAAGAGTTATTTTCTAGTTATATTAAGAAAAACAATTTAATGTCATTTCATGTAACACACCCATGGTGGGGCCTCGAAATTTTGTTTTCCTTAATTATCTCAAATCCTCCATTCGGGGTCTCTATCACATTTTGATTGTCCAGATATTTCCAACCATGGTCTCCATGCTCAAAACCAAGCTCAGAACTGACAGATGTACCTCTCCCAAGTTCCTCGAGTGTTCATTGGTTGGAGCTAGGTAGCTTTCATGTGGATCCAAAGCAATAAGCTCCATCCCGAGTTCTCTGATATCCTAGAGCTTCTAGCATTCCTAAATCTATGGTGGATATCCATCCACCAACCAATCCAACGACTAAGCTTGATCCTCGGATAACTCACAAGCTAGCGGGGAATTCGTTGTTTGTCCTTTAGATTTGAATTCCAGGCCTATCCCTTTCCCTCCATCTATAATCTCATATGACCATAGGCTATGACTAGATGCCAAGACAACAAATGCCTAATTCGGTGCTTCGGAGCTTCGGGCTCCGAGCATTTTCACTTCACCACTCACCAATTCTCCCAAACTCTGAACTGGCAAAGTTCCAAAATGACGTGAGAGGGATTGACGGTACCTTCTCCATTTCCAGATGAATGACCCACAGACACTTCAGGCTCCGGTGCTTCGACGCATTCCCAAGTACTCACAACCACAAACTTCTGGAGTGTCAAATATTTTGACACATGTCCTATGAGATCGACGACTCAGGTGGACTTTGACCTACGGGCTTTCGGGAGTTCTTTTTTCCCTTTTCTCTAAAGTGGTTATCCTTCGAAGTAATAGGTCACCCGCCACGTGTCCCCAAACGATGGATGGTTGATGTAACACCCCAAGGCTGAGCCCCTACTGAATTGTAATTATGTTTATAGGTTGGTGAGACAAGTGTTTATAAGCTGGAAGACTTATATGTTTATTAGTCCAGAGAGCCTAGATGCTTAAGGCTAGTGAGCCTATTTTTTGTATATGAAAACACTCATATCATTAACAAAATTACATCATTGCATGTAGACTGACCACGAAGAAAGAGTTATGGGGGACTAAGCTCCAATAGGTAGGGTAAGGGAAGGGGCTACGTGTCTAGAAATAGGGGATAAGCTAAAGGGATTACCTCTAAAGGAATAATATTATATTATTATTCCTAAAGGCTAAGGTTGACATAATCGGTGTTGTCCTAAGTTCCCCGGGGAAAGGGAACGAGTGTTAAGTGGAGCTCATGCAGCTTCAGGAAGACACATGTCAACCTGGGCACATGTAGTTAATAGCTGGAAAAGCCAACTCGTTCGGGGTTATATCACGACTCTCTCATGGCTCTCTCACGGCTCTCTCTGGCCATTCTCGTGGCCCTTGCCATTCTATGGTGGTTTGATATATTTTCCCAATGCACCCACGGATTCACGGATCGAGCCATTTCCATTTCCTTCAGCATTTCCCTTTGCATCACTCACGCACCCTAGAACCCGCAGGCATTTTTGAGCTATCCCATACTTGTCCTGTGAAGTACAACGCACATGTACTTTGCCTGAGTCGTACTGTGCCTCAATGATTTGTTGTTGTTGTTGTCCATGTAGTTCCTTGACTGAGCATGGCTTGTTGCCATCATCTGATCCATACCGAGCCTTGTTGTTTCCATCACTCTTACTTAAATTGACTTAGGAGCTGGACTGAAGAAGTAGGTTGCCAGGCCTGTTGTTTTGAAGAGGCGGATTTTCAAGCCTGTAAGAAACTCTCTCCAGGTGAGAGAGGTTGTTGGGGAAGCAATTTTCCTAGGGGGAGAACAACTATAGCTATAGTGCTCTGCGAATTCCTGTATGGTCTATTGCTGAAGCCTTGGAAGGGAAGTGGGGCAGCCAAAGGACTGTTGAGAAGAGAAGAAACACACTTCTTGGGGTGGGACAAGCATGTGGGGAATAAGAGGCTGTAGGATGTTAGTGTGAGTTGGCTCCTGGGATAAAATCCTTCTTGTTGATCTATGTGACTTTCCCGTTTTCCTTTCCAAGCCTAGGAATCCCTTGCCCGATGGAGTTTAGTCCCAGCTCGAGGGTGACCCACTACTGAGCGTGATTAGCAATGTGGTCTAAGGATGGGAGGTTTGTGGAAGTTCTGCACGCAGTTGGTGGTCATATATTAAAACATAAGTACCAAATCTTTGTGCTTAATTGTATTAATGATGTATTAAAGTGCATGTCTTTGATTCTTGCAATGTTATCATCTAATATCCCTTGGTAGAGCCCCAATTGTAATTATGAATTGTAAACATGTTTGTTAGGTTGGTGAGCCGAGTTATAATAAGCTAAGAGGCTTATGTGATGATTAGGCTAGGAGCCTAGGATGCTAAGGCCAAGAGCCTATTTTGTATATGTAATTATGCAAAAACATTAATAAAATATACACATCGCTGCGTGTAGACTGACCACGAAAAAAGAGTGATGGGGGACTAAGCTTCCACAAGGTTAGGCAAGGGAGGGGGATAAGTATTTGGGCCTAGGGGATAAGCTAGGGGGCTTACCTCTAGAGGAATAATATTTTAATATTATTTCCTGAAGACTAAGGTGAACATGATATGTTTTTGTTATCCTAAGTTCCTGGAAAGTGGGACGTAGGCTAAGTGGAGTGCATGCAGCTCTAGGGAGACATGTGTCGACCTGGGCTCATGCAGTTAAAACCAAAGAGTCAAACCATGGAAGGGATTCACTCCCCATTCTAGCATCCTCCACCTGAACTCATTGGCCTTGGACGTCAACCTCTGGTTACCTATGCACAGTTGAAAAAACCGCTCACAGGAAGGAGGTTCACTTGCCATTTCCCATGTAATATCCCTAGGTCGAACCCCAACTGTAAATGTAATAATGTACTTAAGTTGGTGAGTTGTTTTATATATTTTTGGCATGAATATTCCATGGTGTAGTGCACACATGTACTGTGCAGTAAAATGATGAAATGGGCACATTCCAGGATACCGTGCACAACAACTTAAGTGCACGTGATATTGAGGCCAAGGAGCCTTTATGTATATGTTGGGTTTTATAGGCTAGTGAGCCAGTTATTATAAGCTAGGATGTTTATGTTTTGAATTAAGCCAGAGATCCTAGATGCTAAAGGCTAGTGCACCTATATTTGTGTACATCTCATCATTAATATAAAATACATCATTGTGCCTAGACCGACCACNGAACATGCATAACATTTTTCAATTGAAATGGTTTACCTGACTCCCTCTGAAAGGTAATGGTACCAATACCAGTTGCACTGTATCGTCCATCGTCACCCATCTCTATATGCATTCTGAGATCTTTCTCCTCCAAGTCAATGAAATACTCTCTATCTCCCATCATGTGGACTGAAGTGCCACTATCCAAATACCACATCGATATCGATGAACTTGAAGCCATGCATGCGATCAAAGAAAATTCAAGCTCAAATTGTGAGACAAGAGCCTCACCAGTTGCAAATTCAACAACCATCTTGTTCTTCTTCTTCTGTGGACAGTTAGTAGCGAGATGCCCATGTTCGGGATAGTGAAAACACTTCACTTTGGACAAATCCAGCTTCTTGACTTTAGACTCGGATTTTGATTGGAATTTCTTCCCTTTCCCTTTCCTTTCCTTGGCAGTTAAAGCACAATCCTCTTCATCATCACGCTTTGATGAAGATCCATCTCTGGTGTTCCGCTTGAACTCCTCTTGCACTAGATCCGACCACAGTTGTTCCCAATCTGGCAATTTTTCCCTTCCATTGATAGAGTCTTGATAACTATGCCAACTCTTGGGAAGTCCTAGGAGCACCAAGCTCACCAAATCATCAGCAGCGACTGTTATTCCCACACTTCCAAGCTCATCCTGACATTGGACAAACTTCGTGAGATATTTTGGAATGGTGTCCCCTTTCTCCATCTTGATCTTCCTGAGTTTATCTTTGAGCACCAATTTCCTATGGTCGCTACTGTTTTGGAACAGATCCATCAAAACCTTCCACATTGCATGTGGTGTGGTTTTCCCATGGATACTTGAAACAATGTGGTCTCGTACTCCCTCCAACATAATCCTCCTCGCCTTCACCACTTTCTTTTGCCATGCATCAAGATTTGCAGTATTTGTCACATCCAGCTTAGGAACATCGTTGTCAATGTAAACCTTCAAGCCATTGTCTTCGAGCACTGCCTCCATCCCGTCCTTCCAAGAAATGTAGTAAGATATGCCCTCAAGTGCATACTCCAACCTCAAGCCATTGAACGACATTTTGATCTTGAATCAGCGGTCGCACCAAGAAAATCTTGCAAATTCGAATGTTATCCAACCCAAAACTCAACTCCTACCTTTCCTCTTGCCCTGGGAGTTTTGCACCCCACCTGAGAGCAACCTGAGGGAAGTTCGCACCCTGCCTGTGTATAGCCTACGAACTTTCCTGGGAAGTTCGCACCCTGCTCCACTGTAGGGTTAGGGAAGTTCGCACCCTGCTAGTACATTTGCCTGCGAACTTGCCTGTGATGTTCGCACTGTACTCCACTGTAGGGTGAGGGGAGTTCTCACCCTACTAGTGTATTTGCCTGCGAACTTTGCCAATGAAGTTCACACCCTGCCTTTGTCTAGGGTGCGAGAATTTCTTCTTTGAGAACT
The DNA here is from genome assembly GCA_010110895.2 of Picea sitchensis. NCBI lineage: Eukaryota > Viridiplantae > Streptophyta > Pinopsida > Pinales > Pinaceae > Picea > Picea sitchensis. The sequence goes on from SNQJ01S0151022.1 coordinate 7,877, forward strand.
GAGCGTAGTCTTCAGTACTAAAGTTCGCACCCTCCAAGAGACGGGACCTGTGAGAATGAAATTATGTTCGCACCTCACTTCCGTAGCTCCGTGGCCTCCGTGGCTTTGATACCATGTAGAAATTTTGATACACTTAATGTATTCCTATGATTCTCCCGATCTAACAATTTATGCCACTGTTAAATACAAAATCGCTTCTACTATTATTGTTGTGGAAAATTAAACCATGATCACAACCACAATCACAAAGTGAAATATCAATAACACATAACATAGAAGTTTTACCGGGAAAGTGTAAAGCTAAAAACCCCAATACCATATATTATGTATATCATGAATCATGAACAATCTCATAAAAAACTCTAATCCAAGAGCTCTCAGTACAAGACAATAGTCTCACACTGTCATACACAAATAAACAAATACATGTGCCAATTCCTGTGTCTAGACAACCTGCCTCCTCTGCACAATCTCTGCAATTCGAATTCTCACAATGAATTGAATACAATTGCCTAGTTTTCACATGTTCATAAGAATATCCACTACATGTGTGATGAAATCACAACTGATAGCCAAATTTTCTCTTTCACATTTTATCTCAACTGGGTCTCCACTGGATCTGACATGGATGTAGTTAACTGTGGCGAATATTCAGTTTCATGTGAGTTCACTGATTAACTGAACTCTCACTAGTGCATGTTTAGTTACAACTAGTACAACTGATATTAACTCACTTAACTACACTTATGATTCTATTACAAATCCAACTCACTTAGTTATGAATGAAATAATAGATTAATACTTATTGTCCAATTTATTTAAGGGAAAAGTAAATTAGACACATGTTTCTTGTTGACTTTTCAACAATACATATATGTTGCTTGAAGTTTTTACAACTATTGCAACCAATTATCCTGAACTTGGTTTTATTATCTCGCATTTCTGTGAATTGAACATAAGTTTGTGATCTTGGTCACACATTTGAATTACACTTAGAATATTATGTTTCATATCTTCCACTAGTAGAACATTTTATGCCTTAGTATCCTTGTTTCCAATCGTGACTGTGCCCTTTCCAATGATTCTAGTAGAGTCATCGTTTCCAAAGGAAATTGATCCATCTCTTTCCTTTCTCAATGTTAGAAACCTGTCTTGTTCACCTATCATGTGCTTTGAGCAACCACTGTCAACATAACGAACACGTTTCTTATGCTTAGCTTGTAGAGAGAGTATGCATTCTTCATTGATATACTGATTCTGCTTTCTTATCCATGTTCTCTTCTGAGGTTCCTGTTTGTGACTGTTGTTATTCTATTGTGATTCTCTAGGAGGGATTTTTATTCTAAAATATTTAGCAATGTGTCCAAAGTTGTTTCACTTGTAGCATTCCGCTTCAGTGATCAATGATTCAAACCTATTGTAGCTTCTTCTATGTGTTTCACTAGGCCTTCTTGGATAACCATTTTGTGTATGACTTTCAAAGTTATTTCTGTTCCTACTACTAGCTTTGCAATTTACAACTTTATGTCCAAAATTATTTCATTCATAACATAAACCAAAAATATAGTTTGATACCTGGGAGTTGAAGATATTCTAAAAGCAGTTACTCTTCTAAATCCTTCTTCTTCCTGGGGCCTTTTTGTTTCTGACTGTCGTTGATTCTGAAATCTAAATCTTCTTGCCAGAGGAGTGTCCCTATGATCTTCCTTGTAGAAGTTCCTATCCCTTATGACTGTTTCTGCATAGATTTTTGGATATGTTTCTTGATCTATTGTTTTGGAGCTTGATCCCTTTTCTATTTGATTGTATCCAAGTTTTGACTTGTCATGATTAGGCCTTTGATAATCGATAATGTCATCTAAAACATTCGAGTTGTTCTGCATATTTTTATTTTGAATAGTCTTTCTCAATGTGACAATCTCTGCTTCCAAATTTCCAATGATCCTGTCTCTTTCTTCTAATTGTTCTTTGAGTGTTTCTTTAATTATTTTATCTTCTTCTATTTGAACCTTCAATTTCATGATCATCTCCTCTAGTTCTTGAGTGTCTTCTTTCTTGTCTAGTTCTTCTTGGAGCTTCTTGTTTTTCTTCTTTTCTCTTTTTATAACTTCTATAACACTCAACAGTTCTTCTCAGTAGTCAACTTCTACCTCTTCATATTCTTCTTTGGTGGCTTCTTTATCAGAATCTTCTATTTCCATGAATATAACTCTTTATGTCTCACATTCACTGACTTCATCTTCATCCGACGAGGAGTTGTCTTCTTTGGTGCATAAACTTTTCTTGAAGACTTTCTTTTTGGTTCTTTTACCTTTATATGTTTGTTTTCTATTTGAATAATCTTCATCATTTTTTTTTCTTATGAGGACATTTGTTAGAAAAATGACTAATACCATCACAATTAAAATAAATCAATGGAAGCTTACCTTTATATCTGTCATTGGTTCCCTTTTTTAGTCTTCTGACGAAGTTAGATACTTCTTCATCATCCTCTGAGATGTCACTGTTGCTGCTATCTTGTTTTGCCTTTTTCTTTCCCTTTTTCTTTGACTTCTTGGATGCTTTGAATGTTGCTTGTTTTGTACCTGGATTCTCCTGTTCTATTCTTATCTCGTTGTTGAGTTGAGAAAAAGGTATAAATAGTCTCCTGATTACTATGGTTTATGATGTATTCTTGATTGAATTTTCTCTTGATTCAAAGTAATTAGGAAAGAAAATGATTAAAAAGTATTTTGGAAATAATATTGAGTAATATTAGATATTTTCTAAAATTTGGTTTGAATTGCTTTAATTTTATGTAGAAAATGGACAAATGTTGTTACCTCAAGATAATTAAAGAGATCCTAAAGATGCATAGGCCATTGGAGATCAAAGAGATCAAGTGCAAAATAGTTTAAAGGAAGATTGAATCATTATCTTGTAATCTTCATAAATAGTAAAAGCAATCTTGAGGATCTCTTGATCCTCGAGATAGCTTAATTTACTTATTTCGTTGTAATATATAAAGGATAGTGAACAATAGAGACATACCCAAGAAATTTAACAAAGCATTTAGATCTCTGAATTGTTGACATTGTGTACAACAGTCCATTGTAAATGATTTACCAGTTATGGAATTAATGAAAGCCTTGAGCATTTTGATCATCTTTGCGTACTGAGTTTTTAGTAGCAGTACCTTCTGAAGACCGTGGGCCTAGTCAGAAGGAGCTACTGTCTCATATGTAATCGTATCAATTCTATTTTAGTTCTGTGATTTGAATTTCCTTGCAACAGTTAAGATAAATTCGTGAATGTGTTGATTCTTTTATGAATTGGTTATGCTATTCAATTACAGAGGATAGATGTTTCATTTGAATATTTTCGATTGTTGTTCCATTTCGAATTACTGTTATTTTATCGTTTGAGAATTCCTTTCATTTTTTGCAAACGATGTTCCTTTTATCAAGTTCGCATTTCATGTTCCTTTTGCTTAATTCACATTTGTTGTTCCTTCTTAAATATGCAATAGATCGTTGTTCTTTTCCAATAGTTTAATTAGTCATTGAGAGATTGATTCATTAAGTGTTTTTGCAGATTAAATTACTATTTATTAGATAAATGAATTCAGTAAATTAATTGATTCCTTGATTCATGGTGTGTTATTGATCAGATTACAATTATGTTAAGTGAGTTATTAGTTTATGAGTTTTTAATGAATGTGAAAAGACTTGATTATTGCAGTAATTTAGATAGACTCAGATTTTCTTTAACTGAATTATCTACATGATTTAAACCTCTACAACTATCTACATAGACTTTGCTGATATTCTTGAAAGAAAAGACGAATCCTCGATTTATAAATTAATTTCATACTACAGTTGTTTTTAGGGCATCTTTAGAACCCAACATTTTGGCGCCATTGCTGGGGAGAATGTCAAAGATAGCATAGGTTGTGTCTCTGGAAGATGAGGTATTGAAAACGGAAGGTAAGAACCTACGTAGGCAACAAGTAAAATGCTTGTGCCAACACCTACTTTCAGTTGATGCATAGAGGTTATATAGGTGCATAGAATTTGTGTATGTGTGTATGACTAAGAAGAAAGAACCTGAAAAACAAAAACCCCCACCAAAAAATACAAAAGTGTTGGTTGTGGAGCCTGATTATCTTCCCGATTCAGCGGTCCTTGCTTTCAGTTGTGTTTATACCCCATGAAGTATTTACACCCTAGAACTATGTACACTCTTCCACACGGGGGAGTGCAGAGGGGGGGTACCCCCTCTATGGGGTCCCGGGGGGCTATCCCCCCAGCTGGGGGGTCTGGGGGCAAGCGAGCCCCCAGTGGGGGTTCGGGGGCAGTGTCCCCCGAAGCAAAAAATTGCCTTATAAAAGTATATTGTAATTTCATTGTAAATCTGGACCGGGAAATGTATTGCGACTATGGTTGATGGTGAATATTGTATTCTGAGAGAGGAGACTGTGAGAGAAAGAAGAGGAAGTTACAACGCGTTTTGTTGTAGGTTGTATCCCTTCATTTGTTGGATAATAATAAAGGAAGGACCTGGCGATTTCTCTGG
>SNQJ01S0151022.1:14383-34862 GCA_010110895.2 Picea sitchensis
AGTTGCAGAACGTCCATGATAGATTTTAGAAACAATGACACGGAATTGGGAAAAGCCCCAATTTATGTTGTTACATTCACGGGAAATTGAGAAATTCGGCCAAGTGATGAGATATTACCGGTTTGATATCTGTTCTAGCAAATTCAAACCTGGAATTGGTTGAATTTGAAGTCACAATGAAGCCATGACAGATGGAGCGAGTTTAGTGGTTAAGATTCTCAATTCACGAATTGATTTTGGATAAATCCGTTCCATAAATGACAACTTACAACTATTTGTTGTTACATATGTTGAACTGGTGTTATCAGGGTGAAATTGAATGAATTTCGTGGTTGCAGAATGTCTATGGTAAATTGGGGGAAAAGTTAAGAAACATCCCCAATTTCTGCAGCGGAATTCACGAGGAATTGTTGCGCATAAAACTGAACCTGCACAGGCGAGCGCACTAAAAATGCATGAAGCACAGTGAAAATATTTTGATAGGTGAAATTCAGCACTGCACGACAAGATATTGGCATGCTGGTGCGTGCGCTAAATTTCAGCATCGCGTGGAAAAATGTTAGTGTGCAGGTGTGCACGCTAAATTTCAGTGTCACGCGGAAAAATGTTAGTGTGCAGGTGTGCACGCTAAATTTCAGCGCCGCACAGAAAAATGTTGGTGTTTAGGACCATGCGATAAATTTAGCATTGCATGGTGTGCACACACACAATAATGACATGTGTGGTGTGCGCAGTGTTGGCAGAGTGCAAAGGAGTTTTGTTGGTGCACGTGCAATGTGGGTATTTCTTGTCACACGACAGCTTAGTTAATGGTGCACACAGAGTATTGTTCTGCGATGGGGCCATACTAAAATATTGCATGGAGTATCATGTAGAGTGAAATTCACGTGGAATATCATCATGCGGTACAAAAACTGTGCGCGGTGAATATTGGCACGCGACACAAAAGTAGTGCGCAGTTATTGGCGTGACAGAGAAGTGATGCACAATGGTTATAGGTGCGCGAAGCATGATTTACCTTTTGGTGTTGTTGTGCATGCTATATATGTGTGTACAGGTTTAATTTTGTGTGCGTGAAGCCATTTGGAAGGTGAACAACAGCAAAAAACCCATGATTTTCTGCGACGTTTTATATCATTTGAACGTCATCTTTTTGCATCGCATTTTTGAGGGCCTTAAGAGCATTGATAGCAACTCAAAAACCACAAGACAGAGGTGCAACAAAGGTACACTTTGTTTCTAAAACTCAAATAAAATATATTGGAGAGATTTTTATAATGGTGTAAACCGTTCGTCAAACAGAGATTTTATGAGAAAGTTACAACACAAACAGTGGAGGGTACATTTTCAGACCCATCTAACTTCAAAGAGCCATAAATTTATTCTCTGGAATCAGATTGAGGCGCAAGAGAATTCAATGGAAATATATTGAACCATATAAGACATTCCAAGAGCTGAATTAAATTTTTGGGCATGTTAAAATCATTTAATATGGCAAAGAAGGTACCTGTAGCATATCGGTTACAATATGGTATTTTGGCCTAGAACTTTAGCAGGTTGTAACTAGCAGCCCAGAACCTAGAATGATGTGAAACATGGACATAGTGTCCATATTATGTATATGAGGAAACCCAATTTAGCTCCTACAAAAATTACAAAGGATTAGGTGCAAAAATTCATGATTACAGCACAGTGTTGCACCAAGTTGAAAAATGAACAAAACAAGTAATGGACAATTTTCAAATAGCCATAACTTTCTTCTCAAGACTCGGAATTGAGCATGGGAGTGGGCATTGGAAAGGTATTGAACATTGGAATATAATTTTCCACCCAGAAAATTGATCTGGGCATTCAATTTTCCAGGGAATCAGAAGAAATAATTATGATATATTATGGAACTAGAATGGTTCATATATTTTCATGAAAATTGTTGAGTTAGTTAACCTAACAAAGTTTTGTTGACTGCACATTTTGCAGAGTTAATTTTTTTTAGTTATTAGCAGGTGAGAAGGTTGAATTTGAGTTAAAATTAAGAAGAGGTACTCAAGGAAAGAGTGCTATGACAAAAATATTTAATAAGATGATTAAAATCCAAGACTACAAAAGGTTACAATATGAATCTTAGCACAATCATGATGTCTTTGGAAGCCACTACAGGAATTCCTCTCACGTTATTCAAGTATTCAATGGAATCTGGGTAGAGGAATAGATCATGTAGCGAATGAATTAGTGAAAAATCCCAAAGAAACCAATATACAAATTAAGCAATGCATGGGAGTATGATCTATTATGAAAGGAATTGACTATCAGAATGATAATAACCAGATAAAGAAAGAGGCTTAATGTTTTTTGGGATAAAGAGTGCATCATATCCAGGGATTAGCTATTCAATTAGAGTAATTCTTTCATTATGGTTATCAGAGTGCGCAGTGGAATCTTGGTATGAAGGGCATCAATATGGCATGATAGAAGTGGATTGTGCAAGGCAGGTTGAAATCAGATTGGTCAAGACAGGGGAAAGTAATAGCCAACAAGCAAATCCAAGTACTGATATGATCGGTTAAGGAAGAGATAAATCAAGTACCTCAAGAAGTAAGTTGGTGTTAAATATCCAAGGTTACTCAGAAAACATGACTGGAAATAGAATTGGGTCATGTAGGAGTTGGATCAAAGGGATCTGAATAATAGTGGAATGCTGAAAATTAATATCAACATAATATGTAGTTGCAAGTCCATGAACATCCTAGAATAATGGAAGAAGAATTCATGGGGTATATATCAAACAAATGGGAATGCATGAAAAACACTCCAAGAGGGAAAAAAAGAATACTAGTAGAAATTATTGATGCATTCCAAAGGTATTGAAGATATTTCCACAATAGCATGGAGAGGTTAAGCCAAGAAAGACTTAAAAGAGGAATGAATCTTTGTAGAGAGTCAGTAAGAACCGTGAAAAGGAAAATGGTTCTATGCTTGGTTTTGAATTTAAAAGAGATGGTGCCTGAGAAGAATCTATCTCAAGTATCATAGAGTCATGAGTGACATTTCCAGGGGGTGGAAGTACCACTTGAATTATGTTATTAAATTAAAAGAAGCATTAAGTGCTTTTAATTAATTCTATGCAGCCAGGGAAGGAGTCATATGTGCATCCCTACAGTATGATAATATATTGGCTATGCAATACAAGTTTGAGGCTAGTTGGCAAGGAGTGGAGAAGAATGCAAGAAAACTCAAATACTAAACTATTCAATCAAGGAAGAAATGGAATAGTTCATTCTGAGAAATAAATGGATGTTCTATATCCAAAGTCTATAAGACAACATGATGGGAATTATAATTCATCCAAATATGTGTTGGGATAGATGGATCCAGGAAGTAAATAAAAGATTAAGGTTATTATCAGTTTAGTACTTGGATGGAAAATAAAATGCATCCAAGAGTGTTTTGGCTAGAAAGTGCTCAGATCAGAAATAATCATGCACAGTGGTTACAGTGAAGAGCACTTGAAGATTCAGGAATCTAAAAGAATTGAAGATTTTTGGGTTAAACAAGGAAAGGTGTTTCAAGGGAAAAAAAGTTGTTGCAATTACTGTAGCAACAAGTATTTTATCACTTTTGGGACAACCATAAAGTGAGAATGCTTGCATGTTTGTTAGTGTTGTTGATAATGTTGTTGCACATGGAAGAAGCAACATAAGGTTGGAATGTTGAATTATAAGGATGATAAAGAAGCATGAGAACTTCTATTGTCATCAGTTAATCAGGTAGCATTAAACTCATTTAATGGCAGCCATGTAGGTAAGTATTCCTGTTTAGAAATTATGTTGTATAATTTCCAAAGGGAAATACAGGTAAGAATTTCCCCAAATTTAATTTTATACTGCGTTGTATGGTATTGTTTAAGTGCATTGACGGGATTAAGTTACCACTAGGTGTGGTAAAGGCTAGATGCTTGTTATAGTTATCAAATTTTTTAGCTTTTGAATGCACACACTAACATAGTAGCATGTCATGTTAATTTGGTTATGAGACAATAACCAAAGAAAAATAAAAGATAAGAACTTGCTATAGGAATGATGCTAAGAAAACTAGTCATGTATGAGACCAGGACATGGTTGGATATGGCAAGGTATGGTTATAGAAAGGTTATGTGCCACAGAAATACCCAATGAGATTTCTACCTTTAAATAAAACTTGGATTGCAACCTTTTTTCTAACACTAATAAACACTACATAATTGTATTCTTGGTGTAGTGTTCAGGTCGAAAAGGAAAGAATCCAAGTAATTGTGAAGACAATGGGAAGTGTGTGGAGATGTGTCAAGACATTCACCGGATTTCCAATTTATGGATGGTGAGATGAATGACTTAGATAAAGCTCATTTTGTAAATCAATGCAAAGGTGCATTGAATAAACAGGCATTGAGAGTTGCACTCATGCCTGGTAAGTGGCAGAGTTGCACTCATACATGATGGAATTGTATACTTAAATGCATTTTGTTGAATGCATTTTGTGAGTGCATGTATATATGCTTTTGCATCGAAATAATTATACTAATGGTTGAAATGCTTCTAACACGTGAAGTTGAGAACATTTCAGGAACTGTTAAACATTGCAACATGAAAGTTGCAAGTGAGGTGGTCATAGGAATAGTGACTACAGAAAATTTCTTGTTCAGAAAATTGAAGAAATTAACTTATTGTTATTAATTATGAACATGCATATGCATAGAATGATGAGTCATTCTATTTGGTTAAACTGTTTGGTAATTGTTATTGAATTGCTAGGTGCAGAAAATTCTAATATCATTGCATAAGGTGATGTACATGTTGAATTATGATGTACATAAAATACTGACAATTTGTTGGTTGTATGCAATATATAATGATTGCAGGAAAAATGGTATTTAGCATGGTGCTTGCTAAAATCCATAAGGAAAACTACATCCTACTACTGCAACAACAATGAAAAAAAAAATTATGAAATAGAATTTCATATTTTGGGAAAAATTTGAATTCCTTATGAAATTAATTGGATTTCTAAAATGGATTTTTTATAATGCTCTCTCATAATAACTACATGTGTATGATGCAGGTGAGATGATAATGATTAAAGTTGGAACTCCTGGAACCACGGTGCTCTGAGACTTCTTGTTCGTCCTGTGTTGGAGCTCTGGAAGGGAAGTTGAGCAGTCGATGAATTGTTGGATAGTGAAGGTGCATACTACCTTGGGTTGTACAGGCATGTGGGGAAGAGAGACCATTGGTTGGAGTGTTGCTGAGGTTTGGTACCTTGGCCTAGACTATGCAGATATTGATTGTGGGTCGTTGTTATATTGGGAATCCATTTCCTTGATGGAGTCATAGCCATGCTCGGGAGTGGTACGCTACTGAGAATTTATTAGTAGTGAGATCTAAGGCTGGTGGAATGTCATGGATCTACAACCAGTTGTTGCTTCAATGAAGTTTAATTGAAGCATGTAATAAGGAACAATGAGCTGATTTATTTCCTGAAGCAGCTCTATGGAATAGAGCAATTGAATTCCAGTTGCAGTATGAGTATGAGAATTGGTGTTGGAAAGTAGATCACCAAATGCATAACAAGATTCCATTAGCTAAATCTTGGATATTTTAAAGAATTTGAATGGCACATTGTATATAATGCCCTGAGGACAATGCATAAATAAGGGGAGGGGATTGTAATATCCCTAGGTCGAACCCCAAATGTAAATGTAATAACGTACTTAAGTTGGTGAGTTGTTTTATATCTTTTTGGAATGCATCTTCCATGATGTAGTGCGTGCATGTAATGCGCAGTAAAATGATGAAATGGGCACATTCCAGGATACCGCACGCAACAACTTAAGTGTGTGCGATATTGAGGCCAGGGAGCCTTTATGTATATGTTGGATTTTATAGGTTGGTGGGCCTGTTATTATAAGCTAGGATGCTTATGTTTTGAATTAGGCCAGAGAGCCTAGATGATAAAGGCCAGTGCGCTTAATTTGTATACATCTCATCATTAATATAAAATACATCGTTGCGCACAAACCAACCACGATAAAAGATATGGGGGACTAAACTCCACTAGTTAGGAAAAGGGAGGGGCCTAAAAGTTAAGAAAAGGGCTAAGATAGGGAGCTTAAGACAAAAAGGAATATTATAGTAATATTTCTTAAAGTATAAAGCATGGATAGTTATTTTATCCTAAGTCCCAAAGTTGGGGAAAAGTGGGCCAAAGTAGCTCCCAACATGACAAGTGTCAATTTGGGGACATGCATACATATTGTTGGGACTTAATTATGTATTTTATGCATGTTTTGTGATGCTTGAATGTTATCATGTATTCCATTGCATGTGGATTTACTGTTAATCTCAAGTGCATCTGAACTGGTAGCAGTAATTCTATGTTATCATGATTAAGTGTTTTAAATTCATTAAAATGCATATATATCATATAAGTGTATATTCTGCATGGTAGCATTACCCAGTCTCTAGAGGGTAGGGGATGTTACAATATGGTATCAGATCATGGTTTCAACACTAAGCCTGGATGGGCCATGTTAGTGAAAGTTGAAGCAATATTTTCGGAAGGAGTTGTTGTCGAAATGGACAAAACTCAAGTTTTGACCCAAGGTTTCAACACTGAGCCTAAATGGGTTGGATAAGTTGTCATTGGAACCAAGGTTTCAAGAGGCAATTGTGTCTAGAGGATCAATTTCGAACCTCAGAACCTTCCTGAGTGCCAATAAGTTACCTTGGAAGTGTTACGAATCTCAAGAGGAGTAGCGGTGTCATAAAACCACGACAGAAGTGGTATTGGGCCGCAGAGTAATGTGGAACTTAGGATCTATTTAGGAGAAGGAGAATCCTTCACGAATGTCAGATCTGGTAATGTTGCAAGGAAGTTAGCCATGAAATTCTTTGGAAATTCGGAGAGTAATAGAGTTTGTTCTGTGCTGTAGGATCTATTCGAAAGGAAGGGAAATCCCTTACGACCATCAGATCTAGGGAAGGTGTAGGGGAGTTAACCTAGAATCCCTTTGGACTTCGTGACTTCGATGAAGTTGATGCAAAATAAGATAAATCTTGAAGCCCGAAGCTCCGAATCCTCGAAGTGGATCTACACCATAGATCTGGTGAGAAGAGCTCGATCGTTGGATCAAGCCAATGTTAAAAATTTCAAACGCAATAGTGAAGGGAGAAATCTCCCAAAGAGCCAAGGTAGTGAGTCATGATGACACCACTTGGATGGACATGGACACATGGGATGTGTGCCACGCGTAGGTGGGTTCTGAACCCGTGGAAGATTGAAATTCACTTTGGAACGTGACGTGTGTGACCCATATGAATGGGCCACGTATCAACCACTAGTATTTTTCCATGTGGATTTTCGTATGAGCAGGGCTAGTGGGGCCGAGGTTACGTAACGTAATTAAAGGTCGGAGGACCCACACTAGAGTTGATCATGATACATCCAGATCAATGGTTGGGGGGAATTGCGGGGACCCAATTTGCACATAATTTAATTATCCAAGGCGGTCCCACAATCCAAACCCTAGTTTCACCGAGGGGTTACGTGTCAACGTCAAAAGAATTGTGGGATGAAAGGTGGGTTTCTCCAAACCATCATTGCATTCCCCCGCAATTGGAAAACGTTAAGTTATGTGATGTAATGATGTCACCAAAGGTGATTGGGAATGTTCGGAGATTAACAGTTCGGACGTGTGGATGCGAGATCCTTCGAAGCTCCGAAAGTCCCAAAGACTTGGAAATAAGACACCTGAGGTTCCATAGTAAGTGTCAGCCATTGGATGTTGAGTAGACATGGACGGTTGATCCTCCCTATGTCACCAGTTCGGTAATTTGGAACTCCAAGAGATTGTTGTGTGGTGCTTTGAAATATTTCGAAGTCGAAGGCCCGAGTAAGCACCTAGTGATCTAGCACTTGGTCATGGCCCATGATCACATGGATTGGGGACTGAGAGAAAGGGGCTAGCGCCCGAAAATTATTACAGAGCAGAGAAGAGCTCGAAAAGAAAATGAAATCTAAACATTTTCTTGAATTAGATTGGTTTATAAATGTTGTGGGATTTGTTAGGGAATGATGGCCTGACAAATTCCGTTTGACTGTACGATGTGTTTGCATAGTTCAGTGAGTGTTAGAAACAAATCGAATTTTTCACAGAGCGCTTAGGAGACACTCACAGAGTTAATAGAAAAGAAGTTTTTCCTGCATATAGTGTGTTTATGTTTTTATATGTAGTTCATGGTTTGAATGTGTAAACTGGTGAAGTATTGAATAAGTTTCAATTGTTTCTCTTCTTTGAGTTTTCGAGTGCAAGTAGTGCACATTGTCTGCAAGGAGTGCATTGACAGAGGAAAGTTAACCTCAAAGAAGCTTAGGAGAGATATCGTTGAACCTTCATCAGCAGAACTGCAAGGAGCACACAGGGAGAACTCTGTGTTGAGTTTAGAGAGAGATAGAGTCACTGAGAATTATGTAGGGCTCTGCCAAGCGGGCATTGAGTGAGTACAAGTGTGCATAGAGAGAACTATTTGTTGAGTTCAAGGAGAAGAGTATCAGAGGAATATACTCACAGAGATGTTGAGGAGAGGAAAAGATCCCATCTGTTGGGTCTGAGCGTGAAGGACTAGCAATCGTTCGATCTGGAGGTAAGCGCATGAGACTTAACCCTTGTGTGTGTAAGAGAGTGGAATTGTCAAAGTCCCTAAGTCCCAAAGTGATGTGGGACCACCCATCGTCAATGAGTATAGGTGACATAAGATCCACAACTTTGGAATTTTGTGGACAAGGAGGAGGAGAAACAGCCGAAGTAAATCTTGGCCTTTGATCCGAAGGAAGGAACGTGGATCGTTGATCTGCAAGGAGACAAATGGATGATGGAGACTCACTCATTGGACAACTGTTTATTGGAGAGGATGCGTGGAAGAAGATTTGTCACTTTGAGGAAATTCACTCTGGAGGTTTGTGTGTGTGGAGATGTGAGAAATCCCGAGGGCCGGAGAGAAGGAGTTCATCAAAACCGTCTGATTGTTGAGGAAAGGTGTCAATAGATCTTCCACTTTAGAAGATTGTCATACGGGGAAAAGCAGATAGTTGAGAGTTGAAACTCTCAAGGGTTGGAGAGCCAGAATTAACCGTAGTCGTTGATTTGGAAGGGAGCTATGTGTCAATAGATCGTGTAGATATGGGATCACGTGTGGAAGGAGGAAAGAAGGTAGAAAAGGGGAGATATATAGCAGTCGTTGATCGCAGATCATTGCCAAGGGATTGGAGATCAATGGATGAGATGGATTGTGGGGCGAGAACTTGCTTGGATGTTAAAAATCTAAGAGCGGGTCGCAATTTATGCCACAGTTTTAACAAAGTGATGTGTGGCAGCTGGAGGTGAATTGCGGGGTGAAAAGAGGGTTGGCCTAAATCCACTCTTGCCCACGCCTACAATCACAATTTTCCATGAGGTCATAGCCAGGGACATATGAAAGAAAGGGCTAATGAAAAAGGAGCTAGCGCCTGAAACTCAACATTTCATAAGTGCACAGATAGAGGGCGTAGGTATCACAGGACCTACGCCTAAAGGAGAAAAGGGAGCCTGTGTATAATTGTTTTGGGTTCAATCACGAGCCCGAAGAGACAATCTAACTCATCATTTGGAAAGATCCTTAACTGAGAGGTTAGCAGACCCCACTGAGGTGGGGGCATTGCGTCGAAAGTGCTCAGGGAAGGAATAATCATGCACAATGATCACAGTGGGAGCACAAGAAGATCCAAGAATCCGGGAAGAATTGTAGACTTCTAGGATCGACAAGGAAAATTTTTTCAGGGAGAAAGAAGTTGTTACAATTTCTATGGAAACAAGTATGTTACGGCTTGTTGGGTCAGCTAGAGGAAAGAAGGCTTGCATGTTTGCAAGTGTTGTTGGTGATGTTGTTTCATAAGGAGGGAAGAAACAAAGAGATGAAGTGTTGGTTATAATTTTGATAAAAGAAACATGAAATATTCTACTGTCATCAGACATCCAGGTAGTATAAAATTTATTAATGGCAGTCATGTAGGTATGAGTTTTTATTACTCTTTTTTCATAATTGTTGAAAGGAAATTTAGGTAAGAAATTACTCAGCCATAGTTATTTTATAAAATCACGTGATTATATTATTGAATGCATACCACTGGATGTGGTAAAGGATGGAGGCCTGTATTAATTCAAATCTTTTTAGCTTCTGAATGCACACACTGACACAGTAGAATGTCATGTTAATTTGGTTATGGGGTAATAACCAAAGAATTAAAAGATAAGAAATTGTTATAGGAATGAATTCCAGTAAGCTAGTCATGTATGATACTAGAACATGGTTGGATATGGAAAGGTATGAATATGGAAATGTTATGAGCCACACGGGTACTAAAAGCTTCCTACCTTTAAATAAAACTTGGACTGCAACCTTTATGCTAACACTAATGAACACCACAAAATTATATTCTTGGTGTAGTGTTCGTGTTGAAAAGAAAGGCATCCAATTAATTGGGAAGACAATAGGAAGTGTGTGGAGAATGTGTCAACACATTGGCCTGAATTCCAACTCATGGATGGTGAGATACATGACTTAGATAAAGAGCATTATGTAATTCAATGCAAGGTGCATTGAATAAGTATGCATGGAGAATTGCACTTATGCATAGTAAGTGATAGAATTGAATACTAAATGCAATGGTTGAATATGTTTTGTAAGTACATGCATATATATTATTGCATGGAAATAATTGTTATTAACAAATGAAATGTTGTTAACTCATGAAGTTGAGGACATTTCAGGGAGGTTTTAGACATTGCAACAAGAAAGTTGCAAGTCAAGTAGTCACGTGAGAATTGACTACAGGAAATTTTCTTGTTCAGAAACAGAAGTAATGAACTTACGGATATTATTGTAAACATGCATATGCATAGAATGACAAGTCATTATATTTTATTAAATTGTTTGGTAATTATGATTGAATTGCTAGATGCAAACAATTCTAAATTCACTGCATATGGTTCTGTACATATTGAAATTGAATTATGATGTACAGGAAATACTGACAATTGTTGGCAGTATGCACGATGAAGCCTTGCAGGAAAATGGTATGCAGTTTGGTGCTTGTGGAAAACCACAAGGAAAATTTCAATCCTAATATGGAAACAACCAAGAAGAATTATGAAATGGAATTTCATGTTTTGAAAAAAAAGAGTTGAATTCCATTTTGAACTAAGTTGGAGTTCCTAAATGAATTATTTTTATGTTTTCTCATGATAAATGCTTGTGGGTGATGCAGATGAGATGATGTTGATTAAAGTTAGAATGTTGACTACAAAGAGTATATCGAGAATATGTTGATTGGAGACCTCTGAGGGAATTTGGAACTCCTCGAGCCACGGTGCTCTAAGACTTCCTGAGCCGACCTATTGTTGAATCCCAAGTAAAGGGAGGTGTAGTAGCCAATGGATTGTGTGACAGTGAAGGTGTACACTCCTGGGGTGGGATAGGCACGTGGGGAACGAGAGACTGTGGGTTACAGTTTTGTTGAGGTTTGGTTGGTCGGAGTGTTGATGAGGTTTGGTACCTTGGTCTAGACCATGTTGATGTGGAAGGTCTTCTCAATCAAAAGATAAGTATCAATTCTCTATTCATTGTATGTTGTGTATCTTGTATATTGGTTATAATGTTATTCGAATTGCCTATATATATATATTGCATATATGTTCTAATGTTTCTTTCGAATTAATAGGTGTAGGAGCAGAGTGTTTATGTCTGTGAATCCATAGCCCTGCTAAGAGTTTATCAACAGTGAGATCTAAGGCTAGGTGTAACGTCATGGATCTACAATCAGTCGGTACTTTCAATGAGGTTTAATTGAAGCATGTAACAAGGAACAATAAGTTGAATTCTTTCCTGAAGCAACTCTATGGAACAAAGCAATTGAGTTTCATCTGTAGTATGGATACTAGAATTGGTACTTGAAAGTAAAACACYAGGTGGACAATGATMTTCCAATAGCTAAAGCTTGGAGSTTTTGAAGAATTTTTGAATTATATATGTATAAACAAGTTGCACTAAGGACAGTGCAAAAATAAGGGGAGGGGATTGTAATATCCCTCGGTAGAGTCCCAATTGTAATTATGAATTGTAAACATGTATTTTAGGCTGGTGAACCGATTTATAATAAGCTAGGAGGCTTATCTGATGATTAGGCCAGGAGTCTAGGATGTTAAGGCCAGGAGCTTGTTTTGTATATGTAATTATGCAAAATCATTAATAAAAATATACACATCGCTGTGTGTAGACCGACCACAAAGAAAGAGTGATGGGGGACTAAGCTTCCACAAGGTTGGGAAAGGGAGGGGGCTAAGTATTTGGGCCTAGGGGATAAGCTAGGGGGATTACCTCTAGAGGAATAATATTTTAATATTATTTCTTGAAGACTAAGGTGAACATGATATGTTTTTTTTATCCTAAGTTCATGGAAAGTGGGACGTAGGCTAAGTGGTGTGCATTCAGCTCCAGGGAGACAGGTATTGACCTAGGATCATGCAGTTAAAACCCAAGAGTCAAACCATAGAAGGGATTCGCTCCCCATTTTGGAATCCTCGGCCTGAACTCATTGGCCTTAGACGTCGACCTCTGGTTACCTACGCACAGTTGAGAAAACCGCTCACGGGAAGGAGGTTCTCTTGCCATTTCCCATCCGTCATCTAACCCGTTGGGGTATCTACATCAGCCCTCTGCATAACCTCACACATCTGAGAAACCAATCGGGGAGGGAAAATATGACTTGTGTGTTCTATGAACCCAATTTTATCCACACTACAAATCTGAGTTCATGCCTTAACTGTTTGGGGTTGTTTCCTTATGCTCGCTTGAGCTGTGTTGTGTCTTAGCATTAGGCTGTTGCCATTTTCGGTGTCCATAACTATTCCTGTTCCTACTATCACCCGTATGCTAGTCGAATGTTGTTGTAGTATTTCTTAAGAGATGAATTGAAGAAGCAGGTTGTTAGGCTTGTGAGAAACTCTCCCAGGAGGGAGAGTTTGATGGGAAGTGAGTTCTCCTGGAAGGGAGTCTTGTAGAAGATACAGTACTCTGAGACTTATGTCCCAGCCTGTTGTTGAAGCCCAAGGTAAGGGAGGTGTACTGGCCGATGGAATTGTAGTAGTAAAGGTGTACTCTCCTGGGGTGGAGCATGCATGTGGGGAATGAGGGTCTGTGAGTTGTGGATGTAAGTGGCTCCTGGGATAAAATATCCTTCTTGTTGCTTTGTGCAACTTCCTTGTTGTTCTTTCCAAGCCTATAATTCCCTTGGCCGGTGGATTTTAGTCCCATCTCGGGGGTGACCTACTGCTAAGAGTGATGAGAAACACGATCTAAGACTGGGAGGTTCGTGGAAGGTCTGCACGCAGTTGGTGGATTTACTCCAACTAAAAGATAAGTATCATTGTTATGCTTAATTATGTATTTTATGCATGTTTTGCGATGATTGAATGTTATCATGTATTCTATTGCATGTGGATTTATTGTTGATCTCAAGTGCATCTGAACTGGTAGCAATAATTCTGTGTTATCGTGATTAAGTGTTTTAAATTCATTAAAATGCATATATACCATATAAGTGTATATTATGCATGGTAGCATTACCCGATCTTTGGAGGGTTGGGGATGTTACATATCATGTGTTTCACTGCATGTATGTTCTATTGTTATTTTCACATTAATCTATGTATGAACAGAATGTTATAACTTCTTTAATGGAATTAGATAAATATGTCTATAAATAAATAAATGGTATCAAAGCATGAAATTTACTCGGTGGCATGACCTGGCCTATTGGTTTTAAGGCCGAGGATGTCACAAATTGGTATCAGAGCATAAAAAAAATGATACATTGGTTTAGGTAGCATTACCTAGCAGGGGTTCGAGGGTCGGGGATGTTACAAAATGGTTTTAGAGCCATGGTTTCAACACTGAGCCTGGATGGGCCATGTTAGTGGAAGTTGAAGTAAACATTTCAGAAAAGAATTGTTGTCGAAATGGACAAAATTCAAGTTCAGAGCCCATGGTTTCAACACTGAACCTGGATGTGCCATGAACGAGGAATTTAGAGTGAAAATTCTAGAGAATTTTGATGTACAGAGTGCTAGAAGGCGGTTGAGAGAGCACTTGGACTGTGTTTAGAAGTAGAGGAGGTATAATGGTTTAAGAAAAGGCCATAAAGAAAGAAACTAAAACAGTCGTGATGTTGGGTCATAGGATCTGTTTGGGAGAAGGGGGATCCTTCGCAATCGTCAGATATGGAAAAATTGCATGAAGGCTAACCTCCAAGTAATTTAGACTTCGAGACTTCGATGAATTTTATGTGTTATAGAGAAGATAAATCCAAAGTCCGAAGCTCTGAAGTCCTGAAGAGGATCTACACCATAGATACAGAGGGGGGAGTGTTCACCGTTGGATTTGACCAAGGACAGATCAACGTATTTGAAAGTTCATGGTTCAGGAGTAATAAGGAGTGATAGAGGGAAAACTTTCGAAGCCTGAAGTTTCGAAGTCCATTATTATTCCGGACCATTCATCGAAAGGGATGCATGTCAAAGGATTAGTTTATTCAAAAGTTCATGGTTTGAGAGAAACATGGTATGCTAAGGTGAAATCTCTTGAAGCCCGAAGTCCCTAAGTGATGTGGCATGATGACATCACCCAAGGTGACATGGACTTCCTTAGTCCTGCCACGTGTCATCCAGTATGGTACTTTTGAAGACCTTTTTGGACCAAAAGCAATCCGACACGTCGGGCCACATGTCACCCTTTCATATGATGACAACTTTACTATGTGGACCCTAGAAGGTAAGGGAGTTCGAGAGTTAGGTGTTCAGGAGTATTGGGGTGTGCAAGTGTAAAAACCACCGAAGCCCGAAGTTCTGGAGTGACATGGCTTGTTGACATCACTTGAAGTGACGTGGACACACGGGATGTGTGCCATGTGTCAGTGAGTTAAGAACCTTTGGATGATTGAAATATCAGTTAGAATGTGACATGTGTCACCCATCTGATTGGGACATGTGTCTGCTTCTAATACTTCTCCATGTAGCCCTCTTCTCGACCATGGATGGTGGGGCCCCTGATGATAACAGTGGACACATGACACCATATCGTGAAGTCTAAGGACCCTACACTCAAGAAGAAATGGTTCATGATGGAATGAAAGGAATAAATTTCCGAAGTTTCGTAGCGCCGAAGTAACGTGACGTAATGAAGTCATTGAGGGTGATGTGGAATTAGTCAGAGATTTGCGATTCGAGAGTTATGGGATGTGCAAGGGTGAAATCCTCCGAAGTCTCAGAACCTAGAAGCTTCAAATTCCTTGAGCCCTAAAGCCCGAAGCCAGAGGGTTGGAGTTAATCTCGACCATTGATCAGGAAATGACACTTGACAACAAATGCAACAATCTGGAGACTTGGAAATCCAGAAGGATTGAGAGTATGGACAGTTCAAAAATCCTGAAGATTGAAGTTCCATAGTAAATATCAGTCGTAGGATGCTAGGAATTCGTGGACCATTGATCCACCCCACTCCGCGAGTTCGCCAATTCGGCACTCTGATATATTTGTTGTGATGTGCTTTGGAAACTGTTGAATCCCAGAGTCCCGGAGCTCCGATCCACCATGGATCCGAGCAAGGAATGTGGACCATTGATCGACCATTCTTCATATGTTTGATAGTTCATTGTTTTGGGATGTTTGTTACATGTGGAAAAAGGGAAAACTACGAATCTCCGGATAAGCACTCGAATCATTAGCACTTGGTCACAACCATGGCCACATGCGAGCCAAGGGATGAAGAAAAATGGGCTAGTGCTCGAAAATTATTGCAGAATAGAGTTGGGCTTAGAAATAGAAGCCTGAGAGGTTCTTGATCGACCAAGACCCACTGCAAATGGAGTCAGATATTATTTTTTTGAACCAGATTGGTTTATGTTATTCTGGAAAATTATTAAGTCTAATAGCCTGACACAAATTTGATTGACTGCAGATTTTGCAGAATCAACAATTGTCAGAACCGAACCAAATTGTCACATAATGCAGAGAAATGGAGGAGGCATGGAATTCTTACATCTTGGAGAATGAAGCTAGAGGAATGGATGTCCATTTGGGAATTGAAGGAACAAACTCCAATGGGCATGGAGAAGAAATAGATAAAGACGTGGGCATGATGAAAATTATTAAAAAATTGCAAAAAGAGGTCCAAATTCACCGATCAGATAACAAAAATATTATGAGATCTAGGGAGAAATAGGGAGACTTCAACATGAATTTGATGCATATCCAAGAAAGAATAGAAAATATGGATAAGGAGAGTGGCTCAAGAAAATCAGGAAGTCACAGGTCTCATGATGAGAAAAGAAGAACAAGAAGTGTTAGCAAACATCATCATCACTCCCCGAGGCATTCCAATAAGAGAGCACACAAAAACTCAAGTCCATCTCCCGTTAGGAAGAATAAGAGGTTGGGGGTGGAAGAGCTACGAGGAGAAATGAACAAAATTAAACCTCCTACATTTTATGGTGAGCACAAGAAGGATGAAGATGCAGAGACATGGTTGTTGGGCATGAGAAAGTATTTTCAATTGCATAATTATTATTCTCATGCAAAAGGAATAATCTTCATCTACCAACTCAAAGGAAAGACATCCATGTGGTGGGATCATCTTGTGTAGGTGCATCACATTAAAGAGAAAAAAATTACTTGGATGGAATTCAAGAATTATTTCGAAAAGAAATACTTGACTAAGAGATACAATGACAAGAAAATGAAAGAGTTCTTTGAACTCAAGCTTGGGAGTATGACAATAGATGAATATGAAAGAAGGTTTTTAGAATTGTTGCAGTATGTCTCTTTCATCAAGGATAAGACAATTAATATTCAGAGGTATTTGAGTGGGTTTCCATCATTCATCAGTGAAAAAATACAATATGATGATCCCAAAACATTGGAGGAGACCATAAGGTGAGATAAGTTCCTATGTGATCAGAAAAAAGAAAGGCCAACTTTCCAAAAATCTTGGGAATACAAGAATAAATTCGATATGGATTAGAGGAAGAAGGGAACTAGGCCACCATTCTTCAAAAATAATCCTCAGGGACAACCAACTTCTAGAGAACCCAGAACGATTAAGACAGGCGGTCAAAGGCCAAGGAAGCCACCTATTCATTGTTGGGGTTGTAAAGGAGATCATATTTTTAGAGATTGCCCTCACAGAAGTGAAAAAATGAGATTTGTTCACAATGTTCAGTGAACTAAAACAATGGAGGACATGGGAATAAGTGTACCAAGGATCTATGCAGCCCTGGACAACAAGCAAGTAGAGTATCAGTCACATATGATTGAAGTGGAAGGTATGATCCACAATTGAACCATTACTATTTTAATTGATTCAGGTGCTAGTCATAGTTATATATATCCTAAGATGGTGGAAAGTTTTCATTTCCCAAGAAACAAGCATGGAAAATCTTGGTTGGTGCAACTAGCTATCAGAGCCAAAATAAAAGTTAATGAGATGGTTAAGTCATGTCTTATGGACATGAATGGAATGAGCACAAGGGCAGATTTGAACGTCTTTCCTTTAGGTTCCTATTACTGTCTAATTGAGATGGATTGGTTGGACCAACACAATGTCATATTAGACTGTCATAACAAGGCATTCACTTTCCTGGATGATGAGGGAAATCAGAGAACAGTCCAAGGAATTCCTAGGGCAGTGACCATTAGAGAAATTTCAGCAATGCAGCTGAAGAAGTGTTACAGGAAGGGATGTCAAATATTTGCAACCCATATGGAGGAAGCATATAAGGATAAGGTGCCAAATCTAGAGGATCCTGAAGTCCTAGAAGATTTTGAAGATGTGTTCAATGAGGTACCAGGACTACCCCCAAAGAGAGATATTGATTTCTCTATAAATTTAATGCCTGGAGCGGCTCCAATATCAAAAACTCCTTACAGAATGAGTACACTAGAGCTAAAGGAGCTACAAATGCAGCTTGAAGAAATTCTGAAGAAGGGGTATATATGCCCAAGTGTGTCACCTTGGGGTTCCCCAATCTTGTTCATGAAGAATAAAGATGGGACATTGAGATTGTGCATCGATTTCAGACAGTTGAACAAAGTGACTATAAAGAACAAGTATCCTCTACCAATGATCGATGATCTCTTCGATCAATTGAAGGATGCAAGGATATTAACAAAGATAGATCTTAGGTCACGATACCATCAGGTAAGGATTAAAGAGGAATACATCAACAAGACTGCCTTTAGGACAAGGTATGGTCAGTATGAGTTCACAGTAATGCCATTTGGGTTATCAAATGCACCAGTTGTTTTCATGTGCCTAATGAATGGTGTTTTCCGAGAATATTTAGACAAGTTTGTCATTGTATTTTTAGATGACATCCTTGTATATTCCAAGTTATAAGAATAACATGAAAATCATTTGAGGATGGTGTTGCAAGTGCTGAGAGAGCATCCACTGTATGCCAAATTAAGCAAGTGATCATTTTATCAAAACAAAATTCACTCTTTGGGGCATATAATATATGAAGATGGGATAACATTGGCTCCTGAGAAGATAGAAGCCATTAGAGAATGGACATCACCTAAGAATGTGACAGAATTCAAATCCTTCATGGGTCTAGCGGGATACTACAAAAGGTTCATTGCAGGGTTTTCAAGAATAGCTCATCCCATCACTTCCTTGTAAAGGAAGGGGAAGAAATTTCTATGGAAAAAATAATGTGAAAGGAGCTTCCAACAATTAAAGCAATTGTTAACCAATTCTCCAATTCTGCAGATTTCCAATCTGATTGAAGATTTTGTGGTTTTCACAGATGCGTGCAAAGAAGGACTTGGAGGAGTCCTTAGTCATAATGGATTTGTAATATGTTTCAAGTCCAGAAAATTGAAAGAGCATGAAAGGTTCTATGCCACTCATGATTTGGAGTTGGCAGCCATAGTGCATGCTTTGAAGAAGTGGAGGCACTACCTCATGGGAAAGAGGTTTGAGCTGAGGAAAGACGATAATGGTATGAAGTATTTGTTTAAGCAGCCTACTTTGAATGCTAGGAAAAGAAGATGGTTAGAATTCCTCTGTGAATATGAATTTGATAAAAAGCATATCAAGGGAAAATAGAACAAAGTGGTTGATGCACTCAGTAGAAGAGTGCATGAGTTGCATGCTATAGCCATTAGCATGTACCAATCACATTTGAAAGACATAATTATGGAGGCTGCAAAATCAGACTTGCAGTACATGGAATTGGTAACAAAATTGCAGCAGAAGGTTGAGGATTATGAATTGGGAATTGATGGAATTATCTTGTACAAAAACATAGGTTTATGTACCCAATTATCCCGATCTGAGGAGTGTGATTTTAAAATAAATGCGTGATGTGCCTTATGTTGGGCACCCTGGATATCAGAAAACCGTTTCAGCAATCAAGAGCTAATATTATTGGCCAGGCATGAAGAGGGAGAATGTTGAATACATAGATAAATGCTTGGAATGTCAAATGGTCAAATCTATGCATAGACACCCAACTGGTTTACTGCAGCCATTACCCATTCCTAGTGGAAGTGGGAAGTTGTAACAATGGATTTCATCACAGGATTTCCTAGAACAAGCAAGCAACATGATGCAATCATGGTGGTGGTGGAAAATCTTACTAAATCTTCCCATTTCATTCCCATGAAGGTTACTCACAAGGAAACCAATGTTGTCGATATTTATATGAGGGAAGTAGCATGCTTGCATGGAATACCCAAGACAATTGTGTCTGACAGAGACCCAAAGTTTACCTCAAAGTTTTTGAAAGGGTTATTCAAAGGGTTCAGAACAAATCTGAACTTCAGCACTACCTATCATCCCGAGTCTGATGGGAAAATGGAAAGGGTGAACCAAGTGATAGAGGATATGCTAAGGATGTATGTGATGGGAAAACCATCTAAATGGGAATATTATCTACACTTGGTAGAATTTGCCTACAACAATGGGTATCAAGCATCAATGAATATGAGCCTATTTGAAGCACTTTATGGAAGAAAGTGAAACACTCCAGTAAGATGGGACAACCCAGCTGATAGGGCATTGTTTGGGCCAGATTTTCTCAAGCAAATGGAAGAACAAATGTTTCATATTAAGCAGAATTTGAAGGCTTCCCAAGACATGCAGAAAATCTATGTCGATAAGAACAAAACTCTCAGGGAATTCAAAGTAGGGGATCATGTTTTCTTGAAGGTGAAAGCCAACAAAAGTTCCATAAAGCTGGGAAATTGTTCCAAATTGGAAGCCAAATATTATGGGTTGTTTGATATCCTAGAAAGGATTGGACCAATAGCTTACATGCTTGCATTGTCTACATCCATGTCTATACATAATGTATT
>SNQJ01S0151023.1:0-23149 GCA_010110895.2 Picea sitchensis
TCCTTTTCTTCGAGGGGTCCTCCTTGTCTATAGGCAGTGTTGCCTCGCCTTTATTCTATTCATCTTCTATGCCATCTATCTCTTCTCCATCACCCCCTCGCTCTGGTGATATGGAAGAAGTCTTCACTGAGGAAGTGCTTAAATCTTGTACTTCTTCGGTCTTCTTTGTCTTGCTGGGCTCGGGTGTATCTTGCACAGTTTTTGGGATGTCTATGTCGGATATCTCCGGAGGGCCTTCTGGAATAAGGAGGTTCGTCAACCACTCCTTGGTGATCTCCTCCAAGTCTTCCTCCGTTAGCTTATAGTAGGATTGGAGTTGTTTCTTGTGTTCGTCAGAGCGCGCTGTGATGTAAATAAAATGTCGGTCTGCGCTGAACTTCATCAAGGGCCTGAAATGGTGTAGAGTGTTTGGAGTGATGTGAGGTTCAGAATGGATGGTTGTCTTCAGCTAGTTGTAATAGGTATGAAAAACAACATTGTACTGCCACTATTTATTCATATCGATTGAGTACCACAATGTACAATGGATGGTTGTCTTCAGCTAGTTGTAATAGGTATGAAAAACAACATTGTACTTCCACTGTTTATTTATTTACATCAGCATTGAGTACTACAATGTACTTAACTTCATCGCAATTACCGGTCTGGAAGGCTCATGTCCCGAAGGTCGCATCTCGTATCTCCTGTGCAAAAGCACCGTGGATCACACAGCCATCTCAAACTAAATTTGTACCCTTGGTCCCGGGCTCAAGTAAATGAAGTTCTAATTGTTTCACCGTGTACTTCACCCGCTCATCCAAGTCCTTCAGTAACTTCCTCAAGCGGTGGTCGCATCACAAAACCAGTTGACTTAGGTGGGTCAGGCTACTAACTTCCTCTCGTACCAATTTGATAGTGAGGTGTAATCAAGCTCGATAGAAGCAATTTTGTAGCCTCATGTCTCCTTCTCGGCTATCCCTATAGGTGTCCTTGATCCTTTGTGCTAGAGTGTGGGGATCCAAGTGGTTTTCTAGGTAAAATCCTGCGGGATCGTGTCCTTGCATATCAAGCCTCATGATCTGATTGATCAACGTTGGATCCACTGCAGGATAATGCATGCTTTAAATCCATAAATAACTACCCATGGTAATAGGACAACAATATATTGACACATGCATTTACCTCATGGTGTCATCCAAAGTGATGAATCTTCATAACATTCAGTAGTGTGAACTGCACAAGGTTCATATTCCACGTCTGGGGGATTATCTTCAATTCTTCCCCTTAGTCCAAATGTACTCATGGGCGAACTTGTTGTAAATTCTAGATCTCCGAGGTTGAAGCTTTTAAACTTCAACGCCATTGGGTCTATCTTGGTCTCCGCTTTGAATCAAGGCCAGATCCCTCTTTGGGAGGTACCGCAAGAGGACCAAGGCATACTCAAAATATCTAGGTACACCATTCTCGATTTATCAAGTACTGGCCGTAGGTGGTATATAGGCTGGTAAGATGGTCGAGATCAATTTAGCATTAACTAAATCATCCTTGCCTTTGTCTGCCATCGATGGATGGGATGGTCTGCTCCAGCAATGGATTGAGAGGTCGGCGGCCCCTCTCTGCCGATGATGTTTGTACACCAGACATCGACATGACTTGCCATGAGGTCGACCAAAACTTTCAACAACTTTCTCAATGTCAAACCAATGGCATATACACTAAGGTTAACAATACACGTCTGGGAATAACTTTAGACACTGCAATGGGATAGACAGCAAGAGTGTGATGATCACCGGTAAAATTGACTTAGTCCGAGGGCTCAAACCTCATTGGAAAGTACAAGTGAGTGCACTGGATAAATAGGTAACTCAACAATGGGTCGCTTGCAATGGGTAGAAGGCTTCATTAACTATGCCCCTGCTTTCCATTATGGCGGTCCCAATGGTCAATGGTGAACCATACTTCCTCTTTTGCCCATTCCGTGAAAGGCCGACCTAATGGTTATAATGTCCCCATTGGCTATATTTCTTCGCCATAATGGCCAAGTGCCAGTGTCACCAAGCTGGATATCCCCATTTAACCTAATTTTTGCAATTTTTTTCTTTCCGTAGGTTTCCTCCTGAACCTCTACAACTCTGTCGCTCTTTTAGCTCTTCTTACTCTAGCTAGCCTCTCTTCTAGTGAGCTTCATCTTAGTATGTACTCTTTCCATTTGATTCTTATCTTCTTTCGACATAGTGACTTCTCACAATGCTGAGATCCTTTCCTAAGATTCAAGGTAACCCTCTTCATATCCTGAATAGGTACTTCAATCTTCAAGTATTCTTCTAGTGTTCTGCAACCCTCAACATCCGGGTCTCTGTGTTAAATGGCTTTATATGTTCTTATTTTTTCAATCAAGTGTGTGTGGATCCTTCTAGTCATGAATTATTTTAACTCTGGTTTCTTCTGCTCTAAAAAATTCCTTCCTCTTCTTTCCTTTTGGCCCGACCCTTTCAATCCAAGGTTTTCCTAGTAGCATGGTAAATGGGGCAACTGCTCTATAAATTTAATAATCTCAAAATCTCTCCTGTCGAAGTTCCATTGACATTCATAGTATCCGAGCAATATTTCCACATAGGTTTATCATCTTTTCTTTGAATAGTCATATTCCTCCCAGTGAAGGAATCATAGCAGCTCCTTATAGCTTCCCACGCTCTCTCTCTCACATGATATTCACCCAGGTTCCCCATACGTAACACAACAATGCCTAAGTCTCCTATTCCTTGCTCTTCCAAGGCATTCTTTCTCGTGAAGATCTCCTATAAGTTGACATGTCGGTGAGCATCTGCTTCATTTTTATTTGGTGAATATAGTCTCCATTCTTTTTTGGGATTCTTTCATAATCTTAGTTTTGATCCCACTTAGGGTTTTGTCTCATGTTCATTCCTTCAAGCTTAGCAATCATTCTAGGACAATCCAATACTTCATGGTCCATAGCTTTACAACAAAAACTACTAGGTCTTCTCCTGTGGCATCTCCTAGCAAGATGTCCTTGCCTTCTTAACTGTAACAAAGGTTAATCCTCTCGCTTAAATGATACCCACTGCATCAGTAACTAGGGATCATGGTAGCTAACTCAGAAAATTTTCTAGGATCTCTGTATACACTTATTGTCCAAATATCCCCTCTATGCATAGGTATAACATATTTTCACTATTCTTTATTAGATCTACTCATATCAAACTTCTTTCATCTATTAATTTAGTTTTCAAGCTAGGATAGAATTTATCAAACATACCTAGATTCATACTTTTGAAACACAAAACCTTACCTAATCTTACTCTACATAGAACAAAGCTTCTTCAGATCTAGAAAATTTTCACTATTCTTACCTTTAATGAAACAGCTTCGACATTACCTCTTTAATCAAGAAATTTCACCTCTTTAATTCTTCTTAGGGCACATTCCGTGATCTTACCTTTTCTTTCAGATCATACTTTTCCTTAGCACGTAATCCTACAAACTAGTGAATATTGCACACTAGAGCAAATGTGATCTTATGCACATAGATTTACAATTTCTGTATCAGATCTCTGTGACAAAGGTTCTTTCTTCCTCAGCCTCCCAACAACAATCACAGCCATGTCCCCATAATGGAACCATTTTTGGCAATGTAAGGCACCTGTGGTTCAACACTACAATAACGCACTAACAAAACCCTAACTAATGACCCTTTCGAACACTCACGGGCAGATGAAGTCTCACCTAAGGTAGAGGCGAGGGGGTTGTTTGTAGACTCGGGTGTCTAGAACCTTAGTTGGGACACATATATGTGATTATAACACTAAATATACCCTAGTGCCATTCATCAATACTTTGACTAACATTCTGCTTCTGCAGAGTACAAAGAGTATCACAACATTCACCCAGATCTGATGTATATCAACACTTTATCATAAACATGTATATTAGATCTAGAAGATCAAGCACTAAGCACATTCATGGAGGTCAGATCTAACATTCTTACACACATTATTAGTAATAAAACATAAGCAAATTTGTCTATCTCTATCAAAGCACTTAGCTAGAGAATACATAAACACAACATGACAAAGCACAAATCAAGACAACATAGTATTTACGTATCTTTTCACCCCACCCTCAAGCACGCCCACCAACTCTTCTTCTTCTTTTATTGTCTTATTCAATCGGTTACAATCACAAAGCCACCAAAATCCTACTTTGCCTACATGAGATTCACGCACTTCTCTAGATCCTCCTTCATCGCTATACACAAGACTTCCATAGTCTCCGTTACAAACACTCTGTAACTTTTAGCTCTACAAGTCTCTCCCAGCTATGCACAAAGCACTTACAAAACCACGATGTCACTTGGCACTTAGCTTATCATATTTTTATTACATAGATACCTCTCTTTCTTATATTTCCTAGACATTTATTTATACTTTTACAAAATAGTCCTAAACATCGGTAAACCCATACCGCCATCCCATTCCCATTACATAATCCATTAACTCCAAAAGGGATCTATGAAGGGTCCAGATCCTACGATCTTCAATTTCATCTTGCGCTTTCTCCATCTTCGACAGTCGTCAAGTCCCAAAATAGGTCAAACTTGGACAAATCCCTCAAAACTCATTGGTACAACAATCTTCCACTTTCCTTTTCCTGAACCTTCTTACTTAAATTTCCTTTTCTATTTCTTCATCAAGGTTGTTATCCTTGTCTTTGTCTTCTTAATTTTAAAGGTCAGCCCATTGTTTCATTGGTCACTCTGCACTGCTCTCCTTTCATATGCTATAAGAGACCCATGTACTCCATCCATTGTCATTTTGGTCAAGTCCCTAGTGTCTTCAATGGCAAAGACCTTAGCATCATACTTCAAGAGAAGTGATCCCAACAGTTTTTGTACAACCAAGGATTCATCGAACTCTTCACCAAATCCTCTGATAACATTAACAACTTCTCTTCCCAACTCTAAGAAAATAGGTTGCAATATCTCTCCTTTTCATCCATCTTCAAATTTTCAAATCGGCTTCTATGTTGTTGAAGCTTGACCCGCTTAACTTTTGGATCACCTTCGTAGATACCTTGAGTTTGTCCCATACCTATTTAGTAGTGTCGCAACCCATTACTTTGCTAGAAATGATTTGTGTCAATGCTCCTAGAATAACATGTTTGGCTTTTGAATTACAACTCATAAGCTTCTTTCATTTGGATCGGTTCAGCATTATTTGGGATAATAATACACACACATTCCATAGCCATTTACATGTCCGAAAGTACCAAATGTCTACCCCAAAGATGTTAGGTAAGTTTTCACTCTATCATTCCAAAGATGCATAATTTATTCCATAAAATCTTTAATCCCATTTGAAATGTGCTCATGGTCATCCATCTCTTCTCAAGATTTTCCTTCAAGTGGTTAAACTGCTCAAGGCAACCCACTCTAATACCATTGTTGATACTCTAGAGGGAGGTGAATCCAAGATCAAGGGCCAATAAACCCTTTTCAACTATACTTAAACCATTCAAATATATCCAATGAGAAATGAACAATAGTATAATATTACACCAATACACCAATACACACCATGCACAATATATGAGAAATAATCAATAGTTATTGTTCAAGGGAAATAATAACTTCCAAAGTTGGGTAGCTACAGCCTCCAAATGTAAATGGAGGGAAACCATCCAATAGGAAGATACAATCCTCCAATATCAAAAGAGGGTTTAACTCTCCATCCTCGTCTCCCCTTCCTTTCCACCCAAGAATATATGATATATAATAAAAACTTATATTAAATCATCACCATCAACCAACCATCACATAGAACTTGATAATGCTTCTTGAGACTTTCAATTTATGCAATTATTCCACCCTTGGAATACCATCCTCAGATAATATTACTCAATTTATTCAAAAACTTCTCCAAGTTTCACTCCCTTAACTCCTCCCCAGAAATAAATTATAGAGAGAATGGTAGACCCTTTGTTCACCTCGGTTTATTGAGGAGAGCGAACTTGCACGTAATGCCTCATGCCCACACATTTAACATCAAACAAACTCATACACAATAAATTAGAGTTCGTAATATTTCCAATGAACCACACTTCACGCCATTTGGATTCTCATGAAGAAGTTAAGACTTTTTACTCGAACACTTGTTTATTGACTAGCTTCAAGACTACACAAAACCCTATCTTCCACAGAGTAAATTCCAAAATTATAGTGAATAAAGACTAATGTTTAACATAGGTACCTTGATATGTCTTCTAAATCTATATCAATTTCACCATCTCAATCGCTCTAGAAAAAAAATTTATAGCTAAAATGGTAAGATGCCCTGTAAATAATATACCTTAGAACACATCACCAAAAGACTTCATCCCTTGAAATCCAAATTCTTCTTTACTGATTTCCGGGAATTGACTTATATGAAATGAATGTATAATGATATGCATTTATACCCTTTATACAATTTTATTTTTAACATTAGGGCCGACCGCACTTTCTTATTTTGTAATCATTTTCTTTAATCGGTTTTCGTGGTCAATTCTCTGCATTCTCTTCAATTCACTTTGTCATCTTCTAAAAATTCATTTCTCCTCAACCATGAGGGATCCACATGATGTGTCACATACCACTAGAAACAACATGATGTATACTCATCCATCCATGGTGTTGTATTTGTGCATGTGCATTTCAGTTCTTCATGTCCAAATACCATATCAATCTTTGTGGTTCAAAACCAATGACTAGAGTTGACATCACTGACAACAAACAATTCTTCTAAAAGTAGGGTGCGACGATCAAAGAAAAATGGAAAAAATAAAAGCAAGAAAGTTTTTCCAGAGAATTTAAATAGTCAAAGAGTTCATCTAGATCTACCAGTGACTCTCATGTAAAATAGAATCCAAGAAATCAAAGCAAGAAATAAGACAAACTAGGAAAACAACATGTTCCCCAGTATGGTCTTCAATTTTGTTACTAGACAAATCGGTGAGTGTTGACACAAACTAATCTCCTAGGTTTCATCCTAAAACTATAAATAAAACAAGATAATATACTAAAATTTCCTTAGATTTCAGATATCAAATAAGAAGAGGATCCAAACATACCTTTTAAATGTTGTGGACCTGAATTCAATGATCCCAAATTGGCTATATAGCTTATGGAGAAGTATCCTAAAGAAACACAAGCCAACTTAAGACAAGAATAAATATTCTATTCCAATATAAACCTATGTATTTGATCAATGAATCATACAATATGGACAAACAAGGTCCATGTAGGAAAGAAAAGTATATCTCAGATTAAATAATGTGAAGAAAGATACAACCAGATGTCTTGATGTTGTTATATTCCTTCCAACAGTTCCTTTCTACCCACACACATCTTGCTCCAATCATCTCCTGGAGACTGTAGATTTGAAAGTCAATCAGAATTTCAACTTGGCAAAGTGAAACTCAAAGCCAAACTAGCCATTCCAAAAACTCCAAAATCTAACCTTCCCCATGAGAGAATTCCCTATAAACCGGCAAGGATAGGGTGATGAGTTTAGATGATCCTAAGAGATCGGGGAGGCTTAATCAGATCCAAACTGATCGGAAGCCAACTCACCCTCAAAACTTATGTTCTAGAAGCATCTAGAAGATTCTTTTTCCTTTGTAGCTGGAAAAATCATCAAGACCCTAACACTGAAAGTACCAGATCGAATGCCACGGCCAACACTGGAAGCCAACTCACCCTCAAAACTTATGTTCTAGAAGCATCTAGAAGATTCTCTTTTCCCTTGTAAAAACCTTACGAAGAGGGATCACCACACCTTGCTTAGTGTTAAGGGTGCGATGATCCCTCTTCATAAGGTTTTTACAAGGGAAAAGGCAATTTCATCTCTAGGAAAAAAATTCATCTTCATTCTTCTGTGGATTAAGGCAATTGATCATTCTAAAGACAAAGGATAGGTTTACCCCATTAATGGTCATAGGGTGACAAAAATAATGTGTAACATCAGATGCCTTATTATCATAGGTGCAAGGGAAAAAATTCCCCACACTCACATCCCCACAAGTTCTACCTTCATTAACGCAGTGGCCAGATAAAAGATTTTAATGTGATTGTCTTGGGAACTTGACTTATCTTGGTCAAACTTGGGAAGTATGTGGTCATGACTCTTAGATATATCATGAAGCTATCATGGAAGATTCAAGGCATCTTGAGCTCTCTAGGTAGGTAGTTGAGGTGGTTTACTTACCATTTGGTTGGTGAGAAGTTGTCTCATGATCTCATAGCTCGTGTAGTAAATATTATTTCTAGATCATGGGTTGAGGAACTCAAAGAGTGAGAAGGTGAGACAAGACGAGTTGGTGGAATTGCGTTTAAACACTATGGGATTTTGTCAAGGGTGAGGTCAATTATATCATCTATAGTTTCAACTAGGGTATCTTCTTTGGTCTATATGATGTTCCTATTATCTCTTCTTTGTTTATGAAGTAATGGAACAATAGGAAACTTGCTCATTTTTAGCATACCGCCATAATATGATGAAAATCATTAACCTCATGATTTGGAACAATGTATCGAGGTTCATGCTCTATCAAAATAGGATTTTGAAATAAAAAATACTATCTTCAAAAGTAGTTTAGGGTTTTGGTCATCACCTTAGATAGATGTGTGATGGTAATACAAGTTATGGTTTGAAAAATTAGAATGGAATTCACATGATTCAAAATTATCTCTATTGGTCATACAAGGTAACCCTCCTTCTAGTTCCAAAACTATTGACAAGGTGAAATCTCACTCAACAACAAGGGTTCACCCTAATGAGAAGTCCCAATTAGACCTCACATTGTTTGGATTAGGGAATCTCTCCATATTCTAGCATGACAACCATTGTTGTTTTAAAGATCATTTTAAATCCTAAAAAACTAAATGCAAGTGTAGATGCAATTCTACTCTATATGTAGAGTGCAAATATATTCTATATTTCCTAGCTAGGAGGAAGTAACTAAAAGGCAATGGACATAGGGCCACCTATATTACTACTATTATCTCCAACATGAAAGTCATTGAATGAATACAGGCATACATATGATTAATTGGATATGAAATCAAGAACATTATATGATCAAATAACTAGTTATGATTCCATGTTCATGGTTGTAGAAAAACATTTGAGAGATAAACAGAAACAAGGATGAATTCTTGATACATGAGAATAATCCACATAATAAAGAAGCATTCTTATTACGATTCCTTTATGGTATGCAAGATGATAAAATAAATAACATACACATGTAATATTAGAGTTAAATTCTTTCTCTAAATAGTTTGGCCAAGAATGCTTATCCTTATTAAAATTATCTAAAGAAGTTTACAAATAGTGAAACAATAAAACCCCTTTCTATTTAGTTCTTATGCTACTTATAGGTAGTCCAACAAGATCTGGTTATAGGAAGTTTAACAATTTCTTGAATTGTTGGGAATGATGGAGTTTTATGTAACTCCTTTTTCTTGCATATGTTTGTTTATGTAATATTATGATGCTTTAAAAGTTTCATTAATTATATTGGCATAAGGGAATACATGCTCCTCTACTAGAATCCAAAGTATAGCAAGGTTCAACATTAGTTTTACAATATTAATGTCTGATTTTCTAGCAAGGATTTTAATTAATCCTATCTACCTAGATGGAGTCTCCACATGTATATTTAGCTTTAGGATTCTAGCATCAAAGATGCATAGGATGGCTTAATCTATAGCTCCGATGTGATCTTCTAATGCTTTGCTTACTTAATGTTATGGTCTAAAATTCTGCCATGCTTCTAACTCTAGCAAGTTGTATTTGTTGGTGATCTACTCTACTTCTTGCCATAATATTTGCTCATTGGAAAATTCGTGAGCTACATCTTCCTACCCTTGTTGTTTGCAAGTTAATGCATGTAAACATGACAATGCATGCTAAAATAAAAGTGAATTAGGTGTAGTATGGATGTTGGGTACATTTACAGAGTGTATCAGAAGGCTAATGAAAATTGGTGGTTTTAAGAAGCACCCCATATCCCTCAATGGTGGACAGAGGGTATTGGTTATCTTATGGAATTGTATCATGGTAGGAAGTTGATGGGAATTGGTGGTTTTAACATATATCCCATATCCTCAATGGTGGATAGAGGGTATTGAGTATGTTACATATTGTTTGTTTCTTTTCCCCTCTTGTGCTTCTAATTTGACCCTACAATATTCATCTTCTTTCACTCTTCATCAACTCAATTTGTACTTTTTCTATGCTCCTCCTTTCAGTTTTTTCCTTTGCACTTTACTCTAGCTTTTACCATTACCTATAGGATCTATCTCTTTTGTAAATTTGTTCTTCTTGCTATAATTCATGCTTGTATGACCATGGGTACCTAATCATTAAGGCATGTTGGGCCACAACCTTGAGGGGGTCATGCCTCCTCATTTTGTCTTCCCTAAAGTGATATACTACTTAGGCCTCACCTTATACCACAATATATTTGAATTTGTCTATGCCATAAGATCATATGTACAGAGGAAGAGGAGGCCATGGAACTCTCTTGACTTTTTGGAGTGAGGATCTAAATCCAAACAGGTAAGTTTAACATACTATTTTATAGATTACAAATTTATCTCGAACAAATCTGGGTATCAAATTTGGAGGCTTGGTGGCTCCCAACACTCTAATGCAAGTGGTGTTTTTCATTACGTACCAGTCTCCTAATACACCAACCACTTACATGGCTTCCTTTGTCATACATGGCATTGTGTTGTAGAAGTGGGAGCTATGAATTGATCAGATATTTGTGTAAAGTTTTTCATGTTCTTGTACTCCCATAACATCTAGCAATAAACAACATGAACTAGTAGATCACTTGGCTTCCATTGCCACCCTATCCCTAAAAACATATTTCCAACACATCTAGTAGATATGAGGACATGAAGAATTTTGGAGGAATTCCTTGGGTGTGATATTTTTCCCATGAAATGGTGTTTCTCATAGTCGTGGATAGAATATTTTACAAGCTAAAAATCTTACCTTTTTTCACTACATGGTATAACAATAGGAGCCAGACTTCTTTGAAAAGAGTTGCATCTTTCTTACCATTCAATCTGATTATTAGTGTGATTGTGTCTCTATATGGACACCAGATATTGTTGATTGGGAACATGTTTGTCTGTCGTGATTTGTATGCCTTCACTCAAACCCACCAGCCTTCCATAGTTTCAAAATAGATTTTCCCCTGGTGAACTATGCAACCCACTCTGGCCCATCGTAGTTAACTCCTGCTTCTGGTAATTTTAGATGAAATTGAAGAATCAAGGTTGTAGTTGAGGTGATAGTCTTCCTTCATCATATATTTTAATCAACTGCGGATTGATGTCAACATTGATCAATTAACCAATAATGATATCCACGCATTGGCTTAATGGTTTGGTCCTCACTGCGACATTACGTGAGATTTCTAGATGTTATGGAACATCTCTGTTTAGGTCTTGTTCTCTTGGATTTAGAATAGGTGCTAGATAAGCCTTTTCTTTGAACATCTGATAAATTTCTCCCCTGTAGATTACCAAATTGGTCCAAATTGCATTCAGTATTACCCATGTCAACAACATTACACATTAACAACTTTAACAATGGTAACATGTGATTTTTCCTACTATTCCTTCGTCAAAAAAGACAAATATTGTATTGGTAATAATGTCCCTATCATGGAAAAATAATTCTTCAATGGAATTGTAATTTTGAGTGGAGATTGAATTAACAATGCATGAATTCATCTGCATATTTCATATTTAATGAAAAGTGGTATTGAAATTTCAAAAAATCAGACTTTTATTACTCACTTTGGGAAGATTTATAATTTGTTGTGTACAAGTAATAACAAAATGATAGCTCAAAAATCGAATCTCAGGCAAGAGCTAGCCACCAGACAGAGCTGTGATTTCTTCATAGATTTGACCAAGTGGGATAAATAAAATAAAAATAAGAGTGAATATCTTTGTAGAGTGGCCTCTTCAAAATTGTTTTCTGTAGGGTTCGTTGTGCTAGAGATGAATATGTATATGACTCGAGAGAAAAGGAGGAGGTGTGTACCACTTTTTAATTAGAAACCCTTACAATCTATTCAACAAAATAGAGATTCCAAGAAAAATATATCTTAATTTTTTCTGACTACTAATAACTGTTAAATATATTGAACCCTCAACAGTATAACCGCATTAACGGCCATTGTACCGATTGTAATTTCTATTTTCTTGGTCTCTCGTTTTGGCATATAGCTCAACCATCTTACATTGTAATTGACTACTTAACCTCTTCTGCCATATATGTCTCAGACTTCCTTCATACATTTGAATATACTATTCTTTCTCTCTCAGATTTCTCCATTCCTTCACAATTTATCATGGTATCGGTCAGCTAGCAGTTTTCCCTTCACCAATACTTCTGAGAGCAACTGATCCCTCACAGAGCTTACATCAGCATCTTGGAGAGCACTCTAATACGCCATTTCACAAGGCTTTGGAAATCATTCCACTACTCTTAAAGATCGTAAGAAGCTATTTGAGGAAGCAGAGCGTAAAGCCGCCGAAGATCCCGACCTAAGAGAACGCAGGTTAGTTAAATCAAAGAAGATTCTTCTAATCTTCAAGAATCGCCAAAGAGTGACGAAGAAAAGCCGGAGGAGGCTAGAAATTTTAAAGAACTCATAAATTTCCCTCACATATGTTAAACATTGAAGCGCAGAACAAGTATTCATGAAATTCTTTCAAATCTTTGAAAGATTCAATGAATCTTTCTTACCAGAAAATTCGCTAATTGAAAGATCGCGATCAAACACGCAAAGAACAACCATTATTGGAAGATCCACCTCATGAATGTGATCCGAGTATCAGGAAACCACCAGAAGGGGACAAGGAGAGCTTAAAGGCGAAGCACTTCACCGCTCTGATCTTGGCGCGAAAGGACCCATTGTTCGCTAGATCAACATAGTTGCACGACGATTAGTCGGGTGGAGCGCATGTGAGTATTTTCACCTAGAAACTCATGTCATCTTGACCGCTCATCAAGAGACACGTGGCGAGAACCTATCTCATCGCAAAATCGGGAACCGGGAGTTGGACGAGCGAAGAATCATCTCCAAAACTCCGATATCGCGAAATCGCATATCAGTTAAACGATCATTCATTTCTGTATATCGTGGCGAGCTCATCGACGGCCATATTGGCATTTCGAGTTCAATTTCTGTCCATTGCAACAGATTCCTCGCATCCTCGCTAAATCGCTGGAGCACGCCGACATAGCTGATAGATCTCATTCATTTTATCGACACGCTATGCATCGAGGCTACATCGGGTATTCGACGCTTCACCGACGTAATACATTGTGTCAATCTGAGCATCGCAGTCGCTGATATCCCGAGGGAGGCATCGACCGGCCCATCTCTTCTGACGCTGCATGCAACCGGGCGACCAAAAAGTCCCTAAGAGGATAGCTGATCGGCATATCGCGATTCGGGAAATCGCTAAACCTCGAGAACAAGTGATCGGTTTCTTTCCAGCAAATCGCCGACGCAGTCCGGAATCGCTCATCTTGAAGGACACGTATCAAATCAAGCTGAAAAGTCCCATGTTTAATTCATCGGCTTTTTGGGATTCGACATTTCGCTGATCCTCGAGACAAGAGGTCCGAGACACATCATATCACGAAATCGCAAGGACAGATCACGACCGTCCGTTTGCTGGGATTAATCGGCAGCAACCAACGAAATCGGGAAAAGTCCCCAAAGGAAGCACGCCATCGGAATATCTGCGATCGCTAAAATCGAGGAGGCAAGAACCTCGACATCAAAAATCGGGAAATCCCGATTCGCGAAATCCGGATAAGATCTGGAACCGATCCCCGCCAGAGATCTGGACCGCTGAAAAGTCCAAAGGCAAATTTCTCGCGTTTCGACATTTTGAAAGAAAAAAAACCGGGAAAAGCCCATAACGCTTTAAAAGAAAGGCGTGTGGACACATTGCAAGGAGACCAAGGGCCAATTCAAGCCCTATAATCTCCCATCGGCCATCACACGCCCATCTAAGAATCGACAATCTCTGGGATTGGAGGTAAATACAAATTTTCCCTCTATTTTTCAGCATTTTTAAATGGCGTCGACCAGCAATCTCGCCCCCGACTCGTGGTCCGATTCTTCTTGGTAAGAATTAATAATTCTGGTCTCTTCGAATGAGGTTCGTTCCCTAGCACAAGAGTGTTGGGATCCATTGGATCTTGGATATGTGGGACCAGATCCAGCCGTTCTCACTACCATGACAAATGCCCAGAGAATTGTTCAGCAACATCGACCAAGGAAAACAAAGCAAAACTGATACGTAATTCGGAATTCTGTGGATGATTCGATTTTTCAAAAAAATCACAAGTACCGTACTTCCAAACAGGCCTTGGACATCCTCAAAATGTCCTACCAAGGAAATGACAGGTAAAAATGCTTAAACTCAGTCCCTTTGTGGACACAATTGAAAGACTCGTGATGTCGAGTCCAAAATCAGATCGGGCCATGACCGTGAGTCATGGAATCGTGGAACCGGGGATCTGATTGATTGGTGAAACCCTCACCGACAACGAATTGTTGAGAAAATTCTAATAAGTTTACCAAATAAATTTGAAATGGTTGTAACAAACATCCTTGAATCCAAGGATCTAACAAGTTTTTCAACATGAACCACACTGGCTCGGGTGACACATGAGACAAGATTACATCTCACAGATGAGTCGATCTCAAATGCCTTCCACCCAATTTCATTCAAGAGGGAAAGGCGTAGAAGAAGTAGAGGAAGAGGGAACACCAGGGTAACCCTCATAACAATGGAGGAAATTGACAACAATATCCCACCTTAATTCCCAAGGTCAAAGAAATCAACAATACAATCAACATCGGAATTTCCAGCCTCAAAGAGGTGGAGGGAGAAGGTCAATGGACAAATCCAACATTCAATGTTTTATTGTAAAAAGTATGGGCATTACAAATATGAATGCAGGAAGAAGCAAACATATCATCTCTCAGGCAGAGCACATGTGACAAATCACATCGGAAACAACCTCACAGGTATGTTTCTCTCATGCCACACAACTCAACAACAACCTAAAGATCTCCAAGGTCGGACAAGGGGATGCAAAGAATCACAAGACAAAAACAAAGACTTACTTTAAAGCATTGATTCTTCAATTTCCTCTAATATTACTCTGTAATGATCATTTAGTCAAAAGTTCAAGGAAGAGGAACTGCTCCTATTCTTACCAGGCAGAATATAAAGAAAGACATATCTAATGCATATCATGTTCCAGACTTGAAACATAAATTCTGTTATGTAGGGACAAAATTTCATTGAAAAAGGATATAAGGTACTTTTTGAGGAGCATCTGTAAAATCTATGATAGAAAACCCAAGAGAAAATTGATTTCCTCTAAATCTATATGACTCCCAATAGGATGTTTCCCTCACCCTCATAACTGCAACTGGAAGTCAACCCTATGCACGTAATGCAAATAAACCATGAATGAAACAATGGTTTGGTATACTAGATTTGGACATCTACCATTTCGGATTCTAAGTCTTCTTCAGAAGAATAACATGGTCAAAGGTCTACCCATTTTTAAAGAGAAAATCCCCATGTGAGTCTTGCATACCTTGAAAACACAAAGAGAACCAGTTTTCCATAGCCTTCCAATCAAGCCAAACAACATCTTGAACTTGTTCATTAATCAATCTATGTGGACCAATGCAACAGAGTCATACAGGTGGTAGTTTTACTTCTCTCTCAATGCTTTATTGATGACTTTAGCAGAAAAATTTTGATATATTTTCTTAGACACAAGTCTCAAACATTTACTAGATTCAAAGAATTCAGAGCTGAGGCTGAAAAATAGAGTGGTAAATTCTCAAAGTACTCGTGTCGATGGAGGAGGAGAATACAACTCCGTAGAATTTGCAACTGCAAGTCCTCAAGGCATCATCATGCAAGCAACAACAAGATATACCCACAGCAGAATGGAGTGGCTCTAAAGAAAGAATCGTAATTCATCATGAATATGGCAAGAACACCCCTTAAAGAAAAACATTTGTCAACACTTTTTAGCCTAAGGCAAGAAGATGCCTCCATTCAAATGTATCACCAACTATCCGCCCTACAGATGAAAGCTCCCCAAGAAGCTTGAGTGGTACAAAGCTCAATGTAGCTCATCTAAGGACATTTGGATGCATAGCATATGCACACATACCTTCTCAATTAAGGAAGAAGCTTGATGACAAGAAGTGAAAAATGTATTTTCACCGGCTACAGTTGAAACATATAAAGCTTATAGGCTTTATAATCCCATCACCAATAAATTAATTCTCAGAAGAGATGTAAATTTTGAAACCAATTGGATGATTCAGAAAACTTCAAAGAAGTGGGATTGAATCCTTTTGTCGCCAAGTTCTCAAAACACAAAAATTCGTAATGTACCCTCAACCCATTCCTCCAAGAATGTAAGTCCAAGGACCACCAGATAATTCACGTGGATAGCTCATCTTCTAGAGAATCATTCCTTCAACCACGTAATCAGAGAACTCAAGTTTGAGAGAAATCCATCAACAGCTGGATGACTTTCAACATAATTTTTTGTTTTAATGTCATGTCAACCTACATCCCTTAAGGAAGCAACTAAGGAGCCACATTGGTTCAAGCAATAACCAAGAAATTGACTCCATTGAGAAGAACAAGACATGGGACCTTGTTGATTCGCCAAAACAATAAAAGAGTATTAGGCCGCTGGGTTTACAAACCAAACTAAATGAAAAGGGCAGATTGAAAAGCACAAGGGAAGACTTGTCTAAGGATTCTCACAACAACCGTGTATTGATTATGGTGAAACTTTGCTCCAATAGCAAGATTAGACACCGTAAGAACTCTATTGGCTATAGCAGCACGGGCAACAAAATAGGTGGCAAGTTTATCAAATGGATGTCAAGTCAACATTTCTAAATGGGATTTTAGAAGAAGAAGTTTATGTCAATCAACCAATCTTGGGACTTGAAGTCCAAGAGCACCCACCAAAGTGTATCGGTTGAAGAAAGCCTTGTATGGCTTAAAGAAATATCCAAGAGCTTGGTACAGCAGAATTGACACCTATCCGATCAAAAGTGGCTTCAATGTAAGTCAAAAATGAACCAAACACTTTATACCAAAACATCAACATGGTAAAATACTAATTGTATGTTTATATGTTGATGACATGATTTACACAGAAAATCTAGAGCTAATAGATTCTCATATGCCAGCTAACTGAAGTTTGAGATGCATTCTATCTGGCATAATGAAATATTTTTAGGCATTGAGGTTCATCAATCACCCAAAGGAATTTTTGTCTATCAAAAAGTATGCAAAGATACATTCTCAAAAGGTTTCGTGATGGAAGGATGCAATCCACAGAAACCCCATCCCTTTAGGCACAAGTTGAGCAAGAATGATGAAGGTCCCAAAGTGGATTCTACTTTATACAAAAAGCTTAGTTGGCAGCTTGTTGTGCATTCATGTTAACTAGGGTTCTGACATCATTTATGCAGCTAGCCTTGTTTCTACATTCATGGAATCACCCAAGGATTCAAGACTGGAAAATGGCAAAACTAATTTTGAGATATGTAGCAGAACACTACATTTTGGTTTATGGTACACTACATCCGACAGTAATCAACTTCGTTGGCTAATGATAGTGACTCCTCGCAGGTGTAGCCCCGATGATGTGAAAGCACATCGATATGTTTTTCAACTGGCACGAACCTAATCTCATGGGAATCGAAGAAGCGTACTGATTAGACAATATCTTCAGAGGCAGAGTATGTAGCGTTTACCTGAGTTTCTTGTCAAGCTGTATGGCTCAAGATTATTGAAAGACATGTCACAAACAGAAGGATCCAACTCCTATCTCTGTGACAACACATCAAGAATTGCATTTATCCAAGAACCATGTGTTCCACAAGAAAGTAAACATTGACACTCGGTTTCATTTTAACACGAAGTTAGTCAATAATGGTGACATTGCACTTCAATTTTACGGTTCTAGAGATCATCTTGCTGATATATTCACCAAGCCACTAGGCCGGGCTGACTTCCGTGAGACAAAGACTTAGTATAGTCGCTATTTCGCTGATTGTAACTCATGGAGTTCCAAGAGGGAGGTTAAATATATTGTACCTCAACAGTATGATCGTACACCGCCAACTCGTGATCGGATACATACTTTCTATTTTTGTCTTGTTTGAGCATATATAGCTTAACCATCTTACATTGTAATTGACTGCTTAACCTCTTCAGTTATGTTCTGGACTTCTTCATACATTTGAATATAATATTATTTTCTCTCTGCATTTATCTTTCCTTCACAATTTATCAATAACTAGTATATTTGGCAGATAGTATATACACTATCAAAATATATCTCAAACATATATATATTAATCTACATTGTATATATCAATCATCACAACATTGAATATTGTATAACAGGTTAATTATTGTTGCCAGTTATCACAGATGATCGTATATGACTGTATATGACTATAATGAGTCATTACATCTCATGGATTATAATGTGTCACTCTAGAAATGACCACTTGACTGTTGAACCGTTTCACAGTTAACGTGTTGCGGGGTTAATTAGAGGAACTATCGAGGGTACATGGTGCATCTTTGGATGGAGGTTTTAATCAGTTTTATGAAATGGTTTTTTCATTTAATTTTATGATATAAATCCACCTCAAATTACCATTTTTCGTTGTTCAAAATTCATTTTGAATGCAGAAATAGATTCAAAGCGCTGAAAACCCCTAGGGCACTCAGATTAAACATAAATAACCACTCGTGATCTACCTAATCCAACAATTTCTCTTAGAGCAAGTAAAACTGAGTTGACTAACTAGTCACCAAATTACAACTAAACAATTAAACAAATGTAAAATTATAATTTTATCAATAATTGTGTTGTGTTGCAAGATTCCCATTAAAAAAAAATAAAAACTTAGAACTTTTATCAAATAAAGCTGCTGAAATTATAAACTATCCATGCAATGTATGTTAAGGAAAATACCTAATTACATCCTTAACTAGTTAGTTAGTTAGTTTACCGTTACAAGAATTGGTAACTCCATAACGTCTTGTAACCATATTGTGTAACCATACATGTTCATATTAATAGAATACACATCAATAATGTAGTGTGTTGCATCAAATTTGTCTCTACTTAATCTTTTCATGGTATCAAAATAGGTTTGAGACTCACTCCATCAATGGAGGGCACAGGGAACCAGGGATATGGAAATCACTCCCGTT
This sequence comes from Picea sitchensis, assembly GCA_010110895.2. Classification (NCBI taxonomy): domain Eukaryota; kingdom Viridiplantae; phylum Streptophyta; class Pinopsida; order Pinales; family Pinaceae; genus Picea; species Picea sitchensis. Next base: position 19,379 of record SNQJ01S0151023.1, read on the forward strand.
TAGAAAAAAGATATCGTTGTTTGAACTGCAGCTACATAGTAGAACAGTTGTTCGCTATAAGATCAAAACTCTCAGGGATATGGAAAATCACGAGGAAAGTCGGGAGCCACGAGTCAGCCATACTCTCCGCCGCGAGGGAGAAGATCTCGCTTAACAGAAAATCACTACATTAAAGGTCGGTCAGCCGAACAAATAACAAGTTATCCCTCCAAGAATCCCAAAAGCACTGCGCATATAAAGAAACTTAGCTACCGCAGGGAATCTTCAATAAGCAAGGGAGTGTATGGAAAGGAAGGCACTTCACTGAGTCCTCACCGTGATACTGGAGAATCCTTACCACCGCTAACCAGAGAAAAGTAAAGTATTTATTATACCATTGAAGTTTCTTTGGAATTATTGTTTCTTTGTGTTGAGATTCAAGACCTCAATATGAAGGTGAATATGGTGTTGTTATTTTGTTAGAATTAGTTATTCTAATAAATATAATAATAAATGATAGGAGAATACGCGGAAACAAATTGTGATGTGAGATTTATTTTGGCATTTATAAAGAGAGCTGCAAAGAGATAAGAAGTTATGTGAATCGAAGAAGTATATTCCAGCCATACCAATAAAGTCAAGAGTCGCCATGGAGCAAGCAACACCACCGTAAAGAAAATCAAAGAGCCGGGCCATAACTCTTCCGCGATTAGCATTGCTTAAGCGCACCCACGGTTGTCGTTAAATTAAGACGGGCGCAGACACGCAAACAACATAACCAAAGTTTGGTTTTCATCCATCGAATACATAAGAAATGAATCAGTTGTAATTGAGAGGTGTATGTCCGGTTGGATCCGAACCGCTAGACACACCCAAGTTTTGATCTAATTATTTTGGTCCCATTTGTAAGAAGTTGTGTGAGCTCTATAGGCAGTTTCTTTGACTCTATGTTCACTAAACCCCAATCGCCCAGGTCAATAAGGTGATCATGTATATATATCATTGGTCTTTGGAGCAAGCATGAAGCGCTACTATGATACATCACAATGAGGCTACCGACCAAAATGAATGTGGTACAAAGTCCACTTGGTAACGAATGGTACAGTCCACCCGTAGATACAAGGGTGTGTGGTATGAAGTCTACTTTGATAAAGGAATGTGGTATGAAGTCCAAGTCCACTTTGGTAATGGAATGTGGTATGAATTCCACTTTAGTAAAGGAATGTGGTATGAAGTAGGAATGTGGTATGAAGTCCACATTCCTTTACCAAAGTGGTATTAAGTCCACTTTGATAAAGGAATGTGGTATGAAGTCCACTTTTGTAGATACAAGGGTGTCTACTCGCATGCTAACTTGATGATTGTATCAAATGAATTTGAATCTTCCATTGGTCAGGGAAATGGACATTAACTTGTGTCAAGGACCAAGTTTTTTAAGGGGGGAGTGTGAAGTCATGTGAGATATTAATCTCAGAGTCAAGGACCAAGTTTTGTTTAAGGGGAGTGTGAAGTCTATTGCATTATTGCATTGGACGCTAGTGATAGTGATAGTTTTTACTAGATGTAATTAAGGTGGTGGGGAGATACCCAATCACACCTTAACTAGTTAGTTAGTTAGTTTACCGATAGTTTTTCTCGGATGTAATTAAGGGACCATATTATGATGTTGGTGATAGTGATAGTTTTTCCAGACAAATATGGGAGATGCTAAGGAAAATACCCACTACATCCCTTTAACTAGTTAGTTTCATTAGTTTCACCGCTATGGTAACTGCACGTCTTTATAACCATATTTACAAAACTATACATGTTAATATTAACAAACATACATTAATATGTAGTGTGTTGCATCAAATCTTTCTCTGCTTAATCTTTTCAATGTAACTATTTGATAAGATGCTAAAAGGCCGCTGGTTAAAGAAAGAAAAAAGTCACGAAGAGTTTGCTAAGAGCATGTAAAATATAAAATATGCTCTTACAGTAAATTAACAGATTATAAAATCTCTCAGCGGTACATTCCCGCAACACATCTGCAATTTAGGAAATGTGATTTTCTCCAAAGCTCGTTGAAGTCTGTGCACAAGTTATAAATATTATCTTTTAGACATCGACGTGCCTTTTTCTAAGTTCACATACTAAAAAGTCAAATATTCCTTAAACCTTGGTTGAGGTCTTCGTGACTATCACAAGAATTTATCTCTTCAATGCGATGTGAACTGTCATTCGATTACCAAAAACATTTTAATGGCCGCACAGTATTGTCAGGCTGAATCCGATGGTGGGGTGCTTCGCGACTTTACAGAAAGGGTTTTCAGCCGTCCAACAAAGTTTTCACGAGTCTGAGCAGGATCATCGTTCGAAGGAATGCTTTCAGTAATTGGTAAGGCAATTTGCAGCATCACTAAGATGATAAATTTGCATTAATGTGGCGTGCTCCCATAGTTGTGGGGGAATACTTTTAAAAGGTTGTGAAGAGGCACGCTGACTCTGAAGATAAAAAAAATTATTTTCTTTGCCTGTGCACATTATTCGTAGATTTAGAAGATAAAAAAAATTCATTTTCTTTGCTCCTGTGCACATTATTCGTAGATTTAGAAAAAACTTTTCTGTAGCATTCAAGAAATGAAGCTCTTAGAGTCATGGGCAATTCCGAAAACATCTTTTCTGTTGTTTGCCGAAACTTTTGTGTGGATCGTATTCAGATTTTCCAGCATCCACATATAATACTTAATTTAATTTCCTGTATAGTCTGCATTCACCTGATTTTCCCCGAGCTTTGTAAAAGTAGCTGGAAATGATAATTAATACAGCAACTAATGCTCCAACGACGCCTTGTTCTAGCAGTGTGGATGTGTTCACAACATTATTAGTGTAAGGTTTCTGAAGGTTCTACTCACTCGGGAAGAACTGGATCTTAAAAGCATTCAGAACGATCTGGTTTGTGCTGCACATCAGTAGGCTATGCTTCATTATTTCTCCAATCGTCATTTTTGCTTTCCTAATTTTCTGTCAATGCAAGTGAATGTCCAAGGTCTATTTCCTTATATATCAATGTATCGGAATACCAAGGTCCTACAATCTACCTAAAACTCCGTGCCACTTTGAAAGAGAGTCATATCTATACCTCTTATACCCTTCAATTACTTTGTTTGACTTGGATTTCATTCTTCATAGATGTTATTACTAATGTTAATGTTTTGAATGTTTGACCTGGATTTCAACTATTAGTGTTGTGAATGAGTAATTGTTCACTATATAATTTGTCATTTATTTTGTATTTTGGGTGGAAAAATTTGGAGGATTTGGTCAGAGGGTTCTCTTGTGCTGGAGGGTTTTTCATGATTTGAGGTCCAGCAGCAGGTTTGAGGCATCAAATGATAGTTTGGTCAAACCAGGCAAATCTCTACATTGTTTCCAACAATGCAAAAATGACCTTGATACTACATTAGCCCAAGTTACTCACACATGAGGCTAGTCATGCCTGGATTTTCAAGAAAATTCTAAAAGATATAAAACCCTAACACTAATTGAGGATTGAAACATGCAAAAACCTTTAACCCTAATCCTAAACTCACCATATATAAAATAATTATACCACTAAAAACAAAGTTTTGTTATTTGAATATCGTTATTATTCCATAATTTTTATTATAAATAAGATATTAAAACATAACTCTATATCCTCGTAGGTCTTACTATCCAACTCATCCTAGAGTTCTCCCCAAATCCCCAAATAATGCGATCCAATCATGCACATGCTTCATGTTCAAGTAACCAATCATGTAACATCAC
>SNQJ01S0151024.1:10691-23321 GCA_010110895.2 Picea sitchensis
TTCATTAAGCACATGAAAACAACAGGTGCATTTGTCAGTCCAAACGGCACCACTGTGAATTCATAATGACCGTACCTTGTTCTAAAGGCGGTCTTGCTAATGTCCTCATCATTTATTCTCACTTGGTGATATCCAGATCTGAGGTCTATTTTTGAAAATATTTTCGCATCCTTCAACTGATCAAAAAGATTATCGATCCTTGGCAGAGGATACTTGTTCTTGATAGTTGCCTTATTCAACTGTCGGAAATCAATGCACAACCTCAACGTCCCATCTTTCTTCTTCACGAATAGGAGTGGGGCTCCCCAAAGTGACACGTTGGGGCGAATGTATCCCTTCTTTAGTAGCTCTTCGAGCTGCAATTGCAATGGCGTACTCATTCTATAAGGAATCTTTGAAATTGGAGCTGCTCTAGGCATCAAATTTATAGAAAAATCGATGTCCCTCTTCGAAGGTAGTCCAGGTACCTCCTGAAATACGTCCTTGAACTCTTTGAGTACCTCGTGATCTTCCAGATTTGAGACTACATCTCGGGATGCTTCTTCCACCCGAGCTGCAAATAATTGACAACCTTTCTGGTAACATTTCTTCAGCTGCATGGCTGAGATTTCTCTAACAGCCACGGCTCTGGGAATTCCTTGGACTGTTACCTGATTTCCCTCTTCGTTCAGGCATGTAAACCTCTTGTTACGACAATCCAGAAGGGCATGGTGCTAGTCCAACCAGTCCATCCAAATTAAGCAATCGTATGAGCCTAAAGGCAGAATGTTCAATTCAGCCTTAGTGCTCAATCATTTCATGTCCACTGAATAGGATTCCACCAATTCAATGACCTTCCTCTTGGTTCCTGTGGCCAACTTCACTAGCCAAGACTTTTCATGTTTGCTTCTTGTTAAATGCAAACTTTCCACCACTCTAGAGGCTTGTCAGACAGGTTGCAAAAATCAGGAATAATCATTAGCAAGTGGGCCTTTGAATATAATCCAGTGGCTGTAGAGGCGTTCAAGCTCAATCACGCAGAGGCAGAGGATTTCTACTGGAATTGCAACGTTATACTATGATCAATCATGGAAAAGGGAGGATATATTGATGACTACATCTCGACGTCAGAGCCGACCGAGCTATCTTCTGAACTTACTGATTAGCAAAAGACTAACCTGTCCTTGCCAAGAAAAGTGGATTTCATCAACGGCGGACCACTTTATCATGGTTTGTCTAGAATGGATAGAATCAACCAAAGAACCTGGAGCTAAGTGCAATGTTAGATGATATTGGCATTCCTCTTGTTCAGCATAGAATGAAATAAATCTCAGCCATCGCCAAGAATTTCTGAAGAAAACTTGAGAAAGTAGATCAGAGATTCAATCAAGGCATTGGTATTTTGGTTTCTGTACATGTATACTGTCGCTGCAGCTATATGATTAGATTGTCGCATATAAGCCCAACCCAAGTTCCCGGGCAATCTTATGACCTCGTGTTCTATAGTCATTTGAAAATTACTTCTCTTAGGCCTAGCCATTTTGGTTCTCTTTCCATTGAATGCCAAGCCCTGATGAATAGTTTGAGCTTGTGTTTCTGTAGTTTAATCTGGTCATCAACTCTACCACACCTCTGCAATAATATTATCATTGAAAATGATAAACATGGATCAGAATGAAAGGACTGTCCAAAAATCCAGAAGAATACTCTTAGCATGACAGTAAGTAGGAAATGGACCTAACAAAGGAAGCAATCCCTTGTCAGTATGAATGACATTCTAGTTTCTCTAAGAAATTTGAGAGTACTTCCTTTACCCTTGGTATGCATCTGACAGAACATTTTCCAGTGTCATGGAAACTTGACCTTCATAATTGATGTCTGAAAAGAACTTAACCAGAAGAATAAGGCCATGCAATTTACCTTGTATAAATCCAACAATTTATTGTTCAAATTGTCCTCAGCTTGATTGGAAAAGTCCTCGATGATGTCTGAATGGCTTCGTCAGAGCTGCTTTGCTGCTTCATGACATGGACCATGTCTTTTCAGAGCAATGTCTACTTATCACCGGAATTGATTGCAGCCCAAAATAATGCTATTGCCCTTTCTGGATCGTTGTGCATAAACTGCAATGCACATAACACCACCGCACATGAAAATAAAGAATAGAAATGCCAACCAACCAGCCCAAATCCCAACCATTTCAAAAATAATCTTCCGAAGAGAACTTCTAAATTCATAAAAACATTTTAATAAGTTAGATCCTAATCACTTCTACGTTTTAAAAAGTATCATGAAAATAAATATTGAAACAGATTAAATTCTTTTTCCAACCAATGCCTTCTCAACTAACCCAAATCCTAGTCATATTACATTAGAAAGAACAAAGAACTTGCATGGAACAGAGTAATTTCTTCTCTTATAAACTCCTTCCAGTGAACCCAAATTCTAATCATGCTTGCGCAAGCAAACTATTAATAAAATACATCATAACCGTGAATGTATTTTTTTTCAATTTTTCCTTCATTGCTAGTTGGTCCAGCATTTGGATATCTTCCTCGTGATATGGAGCATGTGGATACGTTACTGCAGTAAGATCATCTTTTATACATCGCAAAAATATCAAACCAAAGATGGCCCCCACCGTTGGCAATATTAATACTCTTTGGTACTGAAACCACAGTTGGCAATATTAATACTCTTTGGTACTAAAACCACAGTTGGCAATATTAATACTAATAACATATTGAAGAGGGATGCAATCACATCAATCCAAGGATTTGCATTTCAAAACCAACTTTCAGATTGGCAAAGATTTTGATGCTATAATGCCTTGCAAATCACCCGTTTGGATGGTTCAATTATGTAGGCACATTCTGTAATGCTACTTTCTCATTTAGACAGAAGGCAAAAATTCATGAGGCATCAAGTAACAGCACAAAGGCTTCTCCATCACAAGTTCAACATATGATTCCAAGAATTCTCTTAGCCTCGAGAATGCTGCTGGCCTCACTTGGGAACAGCCTTCCATTTAGTGGCAGAATATCAAACTCTATGTCACACTACATAGAAGAAATTATTCATTTTCTAAGTTATATTTTTCAACTCGATTGGCTGCTGGTGGTTCTAGGAAAGAAAGATGAGTCAAAAAGTAATTTTTTTACTGGTTGTTTTTCAATTCAATTGCTTGCTGGTCATTAAGGGAAGATAAAGAGTCAAATAACTTGATTAAATGTTAAATTGCTTGCTGATCATTAAGGGAAGATAAAGAGTCAAATAACTTGATTAAATGTTCAATTGCTTGCTGGTCATTAAGGGAAGATAAAGAGTCAAATAACTTGATTAAATGTTGGGAAGAATAGTTCAATGGACTAGCTTGAGTGGCTAAGTGCTTTGAGCTTCATACAGAAACTTTCAATTTCAATTCTCTAAATTGATTGCTTCTATTGCTGCCTCACTCAATGTCCATACCTAATACCTAATAGAGTCAAACACAGTAATCAGCACGGACAGTTTTACACTTGATACCACCCGCAAAATATTGAAGAAATACTTGAAGGTTTGCCCACAAAATAAGCAAAAAGTGCCAAAACGTTTCCGTGCAATGTAAGATGAGAAGAACTACTAAAGAACTTCATACTAACATTATAAATGAACTAAAACCATATAAAATAGGACTAGTTCATAAATTCCCCACATTTTCTAGCACTGAACAACAACATTAGACATAAAAATATATTAGGTAAGGAAGAGTTTGATGACCCCACATAATTTATAATTATTATTATTATTTAGTTAGACTAGTCCCAAAGAATGTAAGTCATCCAAGAGGATAAATCTACATTGTTTATTTGATTCACTGAGGTAGGTCGTGTGATTTAACCCTCTACTTGGATAAGGAAAGGTAGCAGGTTTCAACTATTGTCAATTCCTCGTGATCAGGAGAACTTGTAACCTGCTGCGATATAATACCAACAAGAATAGAGAGGGTTATCGCCATTAAGAAAGAAATCAGACCATGGGCATTAACATACACCCTGGCATGTAAAGAAAAGTTTAACTACATATACACAATGCCTTGATATCACACTCCTGAAAGCATAAGATGAAAATCGTGGCCTCCACACCTACCTGTTTGGAGCCTTGGATCATTCAGTGAAAAGAAAAACAATAACAATAAAATAATCATCCCAGCCTAAGTACCTAAAACTTGTTGATTTGATTTGAAAAAAAAGATGAATTAGTAACATACTGAGTATAAATAATATAGAATTGAACATGTACAAAGTGTTAAAAGAGTATTTTTCTTGAACATGTTCCCTCTCCCTACATTTATAGGGAAGAAGAAAGCAGAGTAAAAATGGTACAACAAACTATTTCGTAAGCAATTTAGCAACAAAAACCCCAACGGTCATCTCATTCAAAGCTAGTACAGAGTAAGCAGCAAATATAAAGTAAAAAATTGTTTTTCAACCAAGTTGTCTGCCATTAAAAACAGTCGAGCATTCCACCCCTGGCCCTCCACTCTAATATTTTGCTAGGAAAACTTATATCTCTCTCCTATTTTGTTACGCTCTGGAAAAGTAAACCGAAAGATGGAAATTCCCGATGGGTTTTGACTCTTCTGTCAGATCCTTGGCAAAGATTAAAGGCAATAACGATGATGGCATTTGAGGCTGCAATTTCTCCTGAGATTTTCCTAATTCAGACTTAGTAATCAATCTGGCTTCTTCATATTGATTTAACAGGACTTATTAAACCTGTTACCTCCGGTCTTCATTTCTTGATTTCTACTCAAATATCCCTCTCAACAGAGTAATTTCCCACGTTTATAATGAAATAGAATTGGTTGAGATTTATAATCGTAGATGGGCTTTGAGCTCCTGACAAGAAACTGGGGTCCAAGACAATGTCCTTGGTGCATGGTTTGGTTTCTGAGGCCTGTCCTGCGTTCTTGAGTTAAGAGTTTGATTTGTGGCCTGATTTCTTGAGTTAAGAGTTTGATTTGTGCCCTGAGTTAAGAGTTTGATTTGTTTGAATTGTTGATGTCAATGCTCAACTTTCCCCAAGTGATTGAGTAAATAACCAGGGAAATAGCTGCAAAGCAGCTAGTCCCTGCCTCTATCTATTTTAACTAAAATGCATTGGCCAAAGTAAACTCGATGGCATTTAAATTTTTTTAATTAGAATTAAATATTTTTACAATATTTACTTATCAACCTATCTTTGAATCTTATATCTTTGAAAGACAGACATACGCGATTCGCTTCTACACAATGATTATTGCTGCAATAATATTGATTAATCCCACAACCAACATACTGCCCATGCTCAAGCTCATCATCGATCCAGCATCAGCAGAGGCAGGTGGCCCTTCGTGGCTGCCTGACGGGGAGAGTACCCCACCAGTAGTTGCTGGAGGAAGACGATTCCCACACAGTTGCAGATTTGATGCCACGTTTCTCCCTTAGACATTTCATGAGATTATTAAAATATTTATTATCTAATCATTATAGCAATTCAAAGGTTTGGTTAAACTCAAGTTTGCTCAAGTCCCGGAGCTTTTTTTCCCTCGATCTGTCATATTGTATATTATTGAAGGGTTATGGAAATTCAAAGGTTTCGTTAAACTCAAGTTTGCGCATGTCCAGGAGATCTTCTTCCCTCCATCTGTCAAATTCTATGTTCTCTAATTATTATGTAAATTCAAAGAAAAACTTGCACGTAACTTTTTCGAAAACCGATTCACCACGGGTCATATCCTATCCTTATCCCAGCAGTAGATCGGTCTCAAGCCAAAAAAGCTCTGATATATCTCTTAAGACACCGCTAAAACGCAAATCCCTGTAGCGAGGATGCTACCTTTGCATCTGTACATGAATACATTAACCCAGAAAAGGGGAACGCTGCTTACTATGGAGCTGGATATGGGACTACCTCCGCCATTGATGCTGAAACTCCTGCTATTCCAGTGGTTCCATTGCTTGCGGGATAAACTGATGAAATGACTGCCTCTCTTCCTGTGGGTTCTGCCTGTGCTCTAACCGCCTTAACCCCTGTTACCCTTGCTTTTATAACTTCAGGATCCGACACTGGCTATTATTGAGCTGGAAGGAATGCGCGCTGAGGAAGAGATGTTGGTTCTACACTAGATAAACTGTGAGTGACTCTGCAACAACAGGGTATCGATCTATAGCTTCAACTGGGTGGAAGGAATGCGCGCTGAGGAAGAGATGTTGGTTCTACACTAGATAAACTACGAGTGCCTCTGCAACAACAGGGTATCGATCTATAGCTTCAACTGGGTAACAAACTAGTGGATTCTTAAATTCCAAAAATTCCTAGTGTTGTTTGAGAACACAACATTGTCTATGATTTTAGAAAAAGAATTAATAACAGAAATAGCAATATTGTTTGTGATCTTAAAAAACAATCTAGCAAAAAGTGCATGTTTGAGAGCACAATATTGTCTGTGATCTTAGAAAAAATGAATTTTTTTTTATCAAAAATGCATTTGAGAGCACAATATTGTCTGTGATTTTAGAAAACATTTTAGTCAGAAATAGTAAAAACGCTGAAATCAAACATTTTTAATGGAAAGATCACAAAATCCAAAATCAATGATTGCATATTTAAAAATCTTTTAATGGAAAAATCACAAAATCCAAAATAAGTGATTGCATATTTAAAAATCTTTTAATGAAAAGATCACAAAATCCAAAATCAGTGGTTGCATATTTAAAATTGGATACCTCATAAAGAATTTAATAATCATCCAACTCTAAATGTCATGTTAGATTTTCTGTTTTCACCTCTCTCTATATAGATTGCAAATCTGGTAGCATATAGATTGCAAATCTGGTAGCATTGAGAGCAATACAAACCTAGTAGCATTGAGATGTGCGTCTTAGTAATTGCAAAGCCTGCATCAAATTGGTTAAAAGTAGGACGAGATCAATGACATATCTATAAATTCAAACTACTTAAAAATACATTAAAAATATTTTGTAATATGAACGCACAACTACAGTCAAGAGTAAGAGTAAGCATTACTGTAAAAATACCTTTGTCTTTTGTAGTCTAGAAGTACAAACACCATTGTTAGAACATAGTTATAGTTATTGTCATAGGCATGTAACAAACACTACAATGTGACGAACAATCACAGCATGATACTAGGGATAAAGCCTAATGTAGATATCAGAGTAGTGCGGAATTAGGAACTAACTTAATTAGCTAACTTACTAGGAATGCATGCAGATTGCCACGAGGAGGCACCCACTCTAGTAATTTTTATTTGTAAAATAATTTTTATATATGATAAACAATGGAATGACGGTGGAAATTTTAGATGAAGTAAGAAATTGTAATTGAAATTTTTTCTTCATGAATTGCTCATCTTCCCATGATTTCTTCTAGAGATATATTCTTCCACTTAATCAAGTACTTTATGATGGCTCTATTCCAAAGAGGAAGAGAATAATGATCAATAACTGCTTTTGGTTCAAAAATCACTTTCCTTTCTTCATCTAACTCTTGAAGTTCAATCTAAACTAGAATATTATATCCAATAGCCTTTTTTAGGCACAAGACAATGGAAAATTTAAAGAATGCATGAAGGTGGCAACTCTAATTCATAAGCCACTTACCCAAACTTTTGCAAATAATCTTTTTCATTTTTTCTTTTTTCTTTTATTGTTTTCAAAGAATGATCTTTTTCTTTTCTTATCAAAGGTGCGAATGAGAATGATCTTGTATGGTTCAAAAAACTTTGGAGCTAATTTATTATTCCTTTTTTTTTTATCTGAGAGTGGCTTGCTTATAGGGTTGGAGTCCCACATCAAATTGTCTTCCATAGTGATGTTGATTTATCTGTCACGTCATCCTATTTTGGGCCATTTGAAGGTTTTCTTTAAGTATTTGGAAATTTTTCTAAGTCCTCAACATGCGAGTCTACTTCCCGCACTTTGGAATGGTTTTGCAAACAATATGCAATACTAGGAGCTAGGTATCCATAAATATTTTGGAATGTAAACATCTTAGTAGTCCAGTGATAGGTTGTATGGTACCACCATTCTGCAAAAGGAATCTACTTAACCCATTGGAATTGTTTATCTAAAAAACAACAACAAAGATATCCCTCCAAACATATGTTCACCATCTCTGCTTGGCCATCTATTTGTGGATGATGCCAAACTCATGGCTAAGGTTGTTCCTATTATCTTCCACAAATCCTTCCAAAAATCACTGGCTAAATTTAGATCTCTATCATTTACTATTACCTTAGTAAAGCCATGCAGCCTATGAATTTATTTCATAGAAACTTTTTCCACTTATCTTGTAGTGTATGTACCTTGAAGTCCACAAAAATGTGCATATTTCGTGAGTCTATCCAATACCACAAAAATAACATCACTGCCTTCCAATTTTGGTAGGTTGTAATGAAATCCATTGATATTTCTTCCCATACATGTTTAGATATGTGTAAGGTTTGAAGTAACCCTAGAGTCTCGATAGTGTTTCCTTTATTTTTTTGGCACACCTAACATTCTTTGATAAAAAATTTAATATCCTTATTCAATCCCTCCTAAAAGAAATATTTTTTTATCCTTTGATATGTCTTAAAGAACCCTGGATGTCCTGCTATGGGTTAATAAGAGACTCGATTAATATTTGGAGTTTCAATTTTGATTAAGGATGTAGAAATATTCTATCCTTGTACCAAGGTGTCTCTATACCAATCCCAATTTTCTATAGGGATTTTGTTTCTTTTAGCCCTTGTATTTTATGTCTAGTACTGTGATCTTCATGAAATTCTTGGCACAATACTTTCAACCACATAGGAATGGTAGATGTAATGACATATAAGGTAGCATTTGGTACCATGTTACCCTTCCCTTCCTTTTCCATGATTTCAAAATCAAAACCTTGCATTTTAGCTACCCTTTTGCTATTGTTCTTATGAAGACAACCATTGTTCCCAAAAGTACTTTATCATGATCAATCTTGAGTTTTGAATGCCTTCCCATGAGATATTATCGTTTTTTCTTCATTGGATGTAGAATAGATGATATTTATATTTCACCATGTCGTTTCCCTTGGGTTGTTTAGTTTCAGAAGCCAATTGTCTCCCTTCATGCATCAATAAAACACCAATTCCTTGCCCAAATGCAGCACATTCCACAAGGAAGGTTTTACTAAAATATGGTTTTTCCAATACTACAATACAAGTCATTGCGTCCTTTATAGGGTAGCCTCTTCATTCCACACAAATGAATTCTTTTCCAATAGAAATGAAAGTGAGGATACAAATACATGCATAATTCTTAACCAGTTTTCTAATAGCATGTAAGACCAAGGAATCCATGGAGAGTTTTGATGTTTCGGGGAATAATCCACCTTGTGATAGATTGGATTTTTTGAGGATCAACCTTAGGCCCTTCATGTGACACAATATGACCCAAATATTCCACTTCTTGTTTACCAAAGGCACATTTCAACCTTTTTGCAGAATGTTGTGCTCCAAAATTTCAAGAACTCTATTTACATGTTGGTTGTGTTTTTCCCAATTATTGTTATAGATAAGTATGTTGTCAAAGAAGATGAAACAAATTTTCTAAAGAAGGGTCTAGAAATAGTATTCTTGAGGCTTTACGTGTGTTATTCCCAATTCTTGCTATAGATGAATATTTCATCAAAGAAGACGAGAACAAATTTTCCTAAAATGATATAGAAATATTATTTGTGAGGATTTAAAATGTATAAGGAGCATTAGTCAATCTGAAAGGCATGACCAAGAACTCATAGTGTCCTTCATTTTCTCAAAATTTTGTTTTGAAGATGTCCACTTCTCTCTACCTGTTCTGATGGTGACCAGAATTTAGATCCAATTTTGTGAAATAAGTTGGTCCATGAAGCTCATCCAAAATCTCATGAGTACTTGGAATGCAATTATCATTCAAGGTGATTTTGTTTAATTTCCTATAACCAAGACAAATTTGCCAAGAATTATCCTTCCTTCTTACCAACACTATTGGAGCCGAGAAAATAACTTTTGCTTAGTCTAAGGATACTTGCATTCAACAACTCTTGTACAATTTTCTCAATCTCATTTTTTCATTGATATAGATATATATAAGATCTTATATTGGGAGGTGTACTACATGGTAAAATTTCAATTTGGTGCTCGTGATTTCGAGGAGGAGATAGACCTTTGGGAATTCCTTGGGATTTCTTGGAAAACCTTGAGATGTTTATCCAAAGTGTGTTTTAGGTCTACAGGAATAATATTATCCTCCTTTTGAACTTCCATAGAATAAATCCTTACAATAACTACCTAAGCAACCTTCTTAAGGACCTTTCAATTCTATGTGCACTAATAACCTAAGAGGGTAGAGATTTTAGCCAATTGAGTTCATATTCAATCCCATCTCACTTAAATTTCATGAATAATTTAGTAAAGTTTATAGAAATTGTGCCCAAAGTTCTAAACTATTGAATTCCTAGAACCACATCTACTCCTTTGTTAGGAATGACATACATGGGCCTTGAACCTAGCGAGAGAATTGAAAAACATCCACTTTGAGGGAGTTCTAAGATACTCATATCACATTTTAGAATAATGTGTATTGTATTGACATAGACCTCAAGATAACTCTCTACAGGATTTGAACAAAATAGAGCAAATTTGATCTTTGACAACATATGAAAACGAGTAACCATTGGATAACATTTATTTTTCTCCGCAATATAAGCCCAACCATCACATAAAAGAATTACATATGAAGTTAATAAGATTGTTGAACCTTGAGGGAATTGGAAAACATTCACTTCAAGGTAGTTCTAAGATCCATCCACCAAGACAAAAGAAATATCTATTACAATCCTTCAAAAGTGATGCAAGAGTGTTCCCTTGTGGCCACCATGCAATGGAGGGGCTTGAAACTATCAATCTACCTTCCAGATCCAATAACCCTCATATTTCCAAATTTTGCAAGATAAGGGGTGGCATCAAACCCTTATTCCTTTGTAGGCATCTTCGTCGTTCAATCCCCACCACCCATCCAACCATCATACAATTCCTTTGAATTTTTTTTGTTATGCATGCAATTTTAGATGGGACCCCAATGTAAATCACCCATGTGGCCTCTTTTTTTGATAGGTAATTTGGTGGTTGAGCATATAATTTTGGTGGGTTTAAGGATCATCACATGACATTGTTTAAAAGGATAAGCCTTTTTTTATTAAATAAGGCCATCAAACTTTAAGGAAAATGGGCTCGTAAGTTTTGGAAGGGGATATAAGAGAATGTGGAGGAGGAGGAACAAGACAAAAGTAGAATGGGTGGGGATAGACAAAAAGGAATATAATAGAAGGAAAAGGAGTCAAAAAAGAAGTGGCATGGAGGAAGAACCTAACAATGAAGCCCATTGATCCATATGCATGTAAATTTATGAAGTCTACAATTTAATATAAATGTTGGTTGTGCCATTTGGTTCTTTCATTTGTGTGCTTGTTGGTTTAAAACATTGTGTGCGCTTCCTTTAATGTGTTGTGTTCTTTGAGCATAAGTTTTTGCAGCGCCAATGGTTGTTGTTTACATGCCAACCTATGTTGCATCAACATGGTATCAATGCGGGTTTGAGCATTGCATGTGAAACTAAACAATAGTTCTAGCGAATGCGAATTTGTTGGGTAGATGTTTTGTTGAGAGAAAAATTGTTCCAACAAAGAGGGTTTGATAGGTAGAACTATAACAAATATAATTACACAAGAGAACAATAGTTTGGCACACAAGAGGGAAGTAGGAATAGCAAAGGGAAACATAGAGTAGCTGCAAATGAAATTTCCCAAATGTTGAGGGCCATGGAGGTAGCTCAGAGAAGAAGAGCCACAACAAATATTCATAATGTGAGTGATGAGAAAAAAGCAAGGGCTCCAAATATGTTTTTAGGGCCTAAGACCCTTATTTTTATCCCTCAACCATAGTCTGTATCCTAAGACACATTCTCATTATGAAAAGCACACGAATGGTACCCATATTCCTAGTAGGAGGCCAATTTGAAACCCTCAAGAGGTTAGTTGTGGTGCTTTGAGGCATCACCAAGGGTATCCTTCACCTCCAAGTGGGGATACCAATGACATTAGGAGGATCTGAGTTAGTATTTATTGTAATTGGGGTCCTTTACATGGTCAAGTGAGGAAACTTGGGCCTTAGGCCATAAAGGAAGATTCCAAGTATTAAGGACCATGAAATACATCTCAAACCACCATAGATAACCGACCAATGATATCCTTGAAACATGGGTGATGATATTAGTGACATTAGGAGGATTTCAACAATAGGTATTAGTCTTGGGGCCTTGGACATGGTTTGGGGAAGGATCCGAAGAATTAGATTGTAAAGAAAGATTATAATCATATAGGGTGAAGAACAAAGACTCAAACTAACACATTGGACATCCCAAGGGAATCCTTGTCTTCCAATTATGGATGCAGGCATCATTAGGATATTTTTAGTAATAGATAATAGTTTTAGTCTCGAGGCCTGAGATTCACCACAATCATTGTGCACATATTACATTGTTTCCATAATCATTGTGCGCAGATTACATACCTTCTACGCAATATCCAGAGATACATAACTAATCCTTT
>SNQJ01S0151024.1:32093-45358 GCA_010110895.2 Picea sitchensis
GTGCAAGAGGGAAGTTTTGGGAAAAAGAACCCCACACTCATTCACCCCCCCTCTAAGTGTGGTAGGTGTGTCCAAAAAAAATACGGTGCAGGGGACCCGAAATGGTTGTGTTAACCTCCACCGAACCAGTACTATGTTGGTTTTAATTGCTCAAGATCATAACAACCCTCTGACCTGAAATGAATTACAGTCAGGCTGGTAGATTTTCACATTGGCACGACTAAACTCCCGAAACCCAAAGTTGTGATGTGATCTGGACCATAGATATAAGGATCTATCGGGATCCTCCTTGACCATTGGATTGGTGAGATCAGGGATTCACACATCGGGAGATCCGCACATTGGCACGACTAAACTTCTGAAACCCAAGGTTGAGATGTGATATGAAATGTTGTATCAAGGAAGATCATGGACCATCGATATGACGTGAGCAAATTAACACAAGAGTGTGTGGGAATTCAAAATCCCCTAAGAACCAAGCTCATAAGAGGTAAGATATTTTTAAGATTGCATATGAGGTCCAAGAGGTGAACTTGTTTAAAGTTCGTAAGCTCCAGAAGGAAAGCGGAAGTAGAGACCCATATATCAGGTCTCATGGGAGGTGGATCGAGGGCTGACGCCTTCGGAACATCTAAAATATTCCAAGTTAGGGAAGAAAGTGTCATCTCGAGAGGAGGAGAAGCAATGACTGTTGGATCGAGCACTGTGAGAGATATGGACCATGGGAATTCACGTCCAGACAATTAGAAGAGTGCGTAGGAGGAGATCGGATCTATGTCGTCATATCTGAGTGCGAGGACCAACAGACGTTGGATCCAGGAAATGTGCACAAGGGTTAAACCCTTCGAAAGTATATAGGAGAATGGACTTTGGCAAGTCCCAAAGTTCCAAAATCATCGGAACCATCCATCGTCAAGGTAGACAGATGGCAGCAGATCTGAGAGTTAGAGGATTTGGACTTCAAAAGATTCACAAGGAAAAGAGTAGAGGTGATCCTAGCCGTTGGTACTGGGAAGGACACGTGGCAGAAGATCAACATTTCGCTTACTCTCACATCAAGAAAGTCAAAGGCAAGAGTTGTGATGACTCATGAAACACGAACTCGTGATTTGATCACAGCCGTCGAATCATGGTAGATCGTGGACCATTGATCTAATGCTATCGGGAGTTCGGGGATCGAAAGACTCAGGGTTGACTCACATACAAATACTTGATATGAGAAGCCACGATTTGATCCTAGTCGTCCATCGAGAAGGGACACATGGCGAAAAGTCAATGTTTCGCTGACTCGCAACCTTTGAAGTGCAAGTTCAGAAAAGGATCACAGTTGTTTATCAAAGGAGGGATCCAGACCGTTCATCTAGAAAGCGAATATCGGGAAATTGATAATCGGGGAAACATAGGTAAGCCAACCTCTAAAGTCATGAAATGCAAAATCCTGATTTGCGAGAGAGGAGATCAGGACCGTTGGATCATAGGAGAGTGTGGTCATAGCTTGAGGACATATGAAGGAAGGGGATAGCATGGAAAGCTATCATCTATTTCTCAAACCCTTCAAAAAGGGGGCTCAGGAAAGATTCGCAGATTGGAAGAACCTGCAATAGAAGAAAGGGGAAACTAAAGAAAGTTAAGAAAAAGAGAAATTTATTTATGCACCATTGTGGGTATGTGACATCGGTCTTCTGACGTCCCTACCATCACTAATATAGAATGAACATCGGAGATATATACCCCTCGTCGGTCTTCCAACACTCCTCTTTCAACGTCATGTGAAACATCCCTCCCTTCATTGATATAGCATAAATGTCGGAGATACATGACACCTCGTCAGTCTTTTGATGTCCACTAGGGGTTCATGATGTCGCATGTCTGACGCAGCGGACGTCTATTTTGTGACGACATAAATGAAAAAGATATAGGAATCTTGTCGGTCTTACGACATTCCCTGTGGCATCGCAAGTGAGACAATTGGGCGTCATGGTTGCGAAATCCATAGTGGGCTTGGACATTGAAAGTAGAGATGACACATGTCCGCTAGAATCGTCGCACAAGCGACGATATATCTCTCGTTGGTATAGCTACATCATGTGAAATGACGTTTGAGGGGGTCTAATATTTTTTGTTGTCCCGACAATATAAATTTTCAATTTCAACGAACATGCCATCGTAAAATGACCCAAATGTACTAGTGTGTATAAAAGAATCACATAAAACAAAAGTACAATATAAGTAGCCACCGCAAAACTCATTTATATATATAATCTTGATAGAAAAAAAAAATCAAAATACATCGTACAAAAGTACATAATAGGGAAAACACAGGCCTTTATGCCCATATAGTCATCATATAAGACTACAAAGTGACTAGAGACTCTAATCATCCCCCTGCACCACATTGTGCTCTGCATAACACACTACCACCCTTTCCACTCATCGTAAAAAATGGTTGAGACCCTTAGGGACCCCAATTGTATGTCTATGAAGGTGTAGAGTCATACCTTGCATCCTCATGGAGGAAAATCCCATGGTCAAACCACGGATGTTCCTCTCCACCTCTCGAACTCCTCCTACGACGACACCATGCTCTGCCGCCACCTGAGCATCTCTGCGACATCCTAATGCTGGAATCTCTGTGGAACGTGACGCACCTATCTTTGCATGATGATAACAAAATGACTTATATCCCTCATTGTACAACCAAAAGATATATAAAAAAACAAGTAAAATATTGTTACAAGGTTATGATATTTCATACTTGATGCATCCCAACGTATACCCTCAGGAAGCATCAAATCCGCACTACCCCTGAAATCCACCCCAACATATGGGAAATCCTTGATCACCACCAGTTGTCTCCTCCACCATGCGAAGAAGTTGGCAGAAAATCGAAAGGCCAAGGGCTCATTCCCCAACCTGGGGGAAATACTAGTCAACCACTCTATGCGGGGCTCAATCGTAGGGTGTGTTATGAATGCAACATGTTGTTGCATCTATGGAACCCATGCCAAAAAAAATGAGACCAAGTAGGATCCATACCCAAAATGTTTTTTCTTGCTCGTTTTACATTTGGATATCTACTCCTTAACGTTCCTAAAAAACCCTATGCTCCAGTTGAATAACTTAGGCTCCAAGCATTGAATGACATAAGATATTTGGGATTTAGAAGCAAGATGAGCACTAGTTCTTCCTGCCAATTTTTTGATGGAAAATAGGACAAATCGGAGAGACAAATCCATCACATCTTTTATGACTATCCTCCCTCCTACCAAGCATGACCCTGGTATGCAGTATTGGGCAACATATACCTCTATCGGTCATCGAGTGTCCCTATGTCCAAAAAAAAGAATAGGCATTCCTCTCCTCAAGAGCCCCGGGAAGAAGCAAACATCATCCATATTTAGCTCGAGAATGTGTGGTCCTATTTGGAATGATTTCTTATCATTATCCCATAAGTCGATCAAATATTCGAGTAAAAGAACTTATTTCCTCATATTTTGGAGTTTGAACTACTTGAGAAAGACGTAATTCTTAAGGCCGCCCTCACTTCAGGGTCTTGTAAAGCGACGATGTCATCAAATTCATGTTCATGTTCTTTCCATTCAATCATGATTAGCTATGATGAAAACCTACAAATTCATCAATTAATCATCATTAGTTTAGTTTTCAAAGAAAGAAAATTCCCTTTTTTTATCCTAAAAATAAAATAAAAAATTAATTTTTGCACCTAGCACTCCCTTAAAGAAGCAAATAGAGTTCCAACACTCTCTCAACGCACATACCAGGGCATTGAAATCACGATCAGTGCTCCCCTCAATTAGTTGAGGGAGCATTGATCTAGTTCGACGCTCTAGGGCTTCCCAAGGAGCCTAAGCACCTAAACTAAGGGATGAAATGCAATAAAAAAACATGAAAATGAATGAGAAAGAGGAGAGGACCAACCCAATCTGAACGGTTTTGAAAACATTGTACCACAACTCTCACAATCAATGCCCGATAAAGCACTCCAAAAGAGGAAAAAACTCAAAGAGGAAGGGAGAATAGTAAAACAAAGGTAAAAATGATTTCTTTCCCTAACTTGATATTTGATATGTTCAAATTTGGTCATTTTTCCTCCTTTTCACATTTTATAAAGTTTATTTTTGGGTGTTTTTGTCATTTTTTGAGAAGCTACTAACATATTTTGCCTAGAACACTTGACTATGCAGGAATTTGAGCAGAGACTCTTCAATGACCTTTGTAACGCCATTGAGCTTAGTCTTTGTTCTTTCTTGAGCTCGTAAAAAACATGAGAATGTAATCGAGTATATGTTTATCATGTTTTTGGACTCGTAAAGGTTATATGAAAAAGGAACCCCCTGGAGTCTCCTTTAATCTCTTTTCAGACTCTCTAAACATGAAAATATTGCCGAGTGATCTTGCTTCCTTTCACACTCGTTAAAAGGTTCGAAAGGGAATCTTCTGAGTAATAGTTTATCTCTTTTTCGAACCTCGGAGACTAAAATTATGAAAAAGAACAACCCTGGAGTCACCTTTAAGTTCTTTTCAGACTCTCTAAACATGAAAAACCATCGAATTTTCCTTCTGTGGACTCGTAAATTTACACACTGAAGGGCCCATGTGGGGACGAACCCTTACTTATTCCAGTTCGTTAAATAAAGGAAGAAGAACTTACCAAAGGTAACTTATATTAAGCATGTTTTATTCTCCTCAAGATCGTTAAATTAAAAAGAGGTACTCATCTATCTAGATGGGGGAAAAAAATGAAGGAAGTGTATCAAGTTTCTTGCAAACTTTTTCAAGTAGCTCTTACAGTCTCCCTTGAACATGACACTTGTTTTAAGCTCCAAACTGAGCACTTGGATAATCCGCTAAAAAATATGCACTGAATCAATTATGTGAGTCTTTCTTCTCCTTTGACCCATCCAAAGAATGCCTCAACACTCACTACTTTATGTTTTGGTCCACTTTGTGTTTATTCCTCCAAGTCTCACATCATGCCTCAGTGTTCAAGGAAAGTTTCCACCTCAACAGTCAACCATCCATAAAGTTACCAGTTTCCATGCATATATAATACCATGTTCATATACTATATCTTATCACTTTCATGTGTTAGTTTCGTGTCGATAATGGGGGATACATCAAGGCCCTCCTTCGACGATTCTTTTCTTGTCGACTTCAACACATCATCCAAGAATTAGACTTAGAAACCAGTCAATACCTTAGGACCTGCATACCTCAATGGAAAGCCTCCTCACCTTCGACAATAGGTTTACATCATTGACCTATGATCGGATGATCCCATGAATGTTCAACCTCAACTCATTTATTTGCATTCGTTGGAATGTAATAGGGTACCTTGGGACTCATTTACATCGTTGGTGATTTCCCTCACACTTGTTAATGGGTTACCTCAATGATTGGTAATCAAGTGGATTCTACCATGTTCGACATCAAATCATCTATTCACATGGCTAGATTTGTACTACGTTGGGAATGGGATGAAGACCCTAGGTTGAGCTTTCATTCTGTTATCTACTCTGCCCGGGATGCGAAGGAATTCATTTGAGCATGTTGATATCTATGTTGTCACATAGATCCACATTGTATTGGTCTATGGTTATGTTTTATCATCTCGTAGCTCCACTGTGTATTTTGTGTGGCTATGATCAGTTCATGTCATAGAGATATGTATACACATTGTATCTATGGTGGCCATACCCTTATTCAATATCATCATGGATCCACAGTGTATTTATTGGCGGCCATACTTTGAGTCACTTATACTTCGAGAATAGGTATGCTTGCCTCGGGAATGGAACACATATTAACATTGTTTGATGGTTGTCTACAGTTTCTACCAAGTTCTCTAACTCCATACCCTTTCTTTGAAGAATCTACAAAGTGTTTTTGGCCATCAACTTTCATCTTCTGACTTCACACTTTGGCGGGAAATCTGTTACACATCAAAATTCCTCACATTGATAATGTCACATTCTCATTTTCGTAAGTGTCGCAAGTGTCACACTTTTTTTGCAAGTATCATAAGTTTCACATTCTCGTTTTGTAAGTGTCTCATCGCAAATGGCACCATGAAAACACTTGATACAACCCCTAAAATATGTTATAAGAAGAAGCACCATCATCTGATAATCAGAACAAATATTTTTTTATGATAATTTCTCATCTTTGCAACTTTTGGGAAGATCAACGCTCCCCTAATCATATATAGGGGGTGCTATCACTCCTTTCCCATCTCACAGGGAGCGTTGTAGCGCTATGTTGCCCATTCTAAGGGAGCTTCGAATTGGTTGAGCAAATATTGGAAGAAATCCCTTTTTCTTCTAAAGATAGCTATGGATGGGTCGAGTTGGTTTGGATGGAATCTAACCCCTAGGTAATATCTAAGGGAGATATCACAAATGTTAGAGCCATATCCTCAACTAATCCCAAATATAACCAAGGTGATTGAGATTCACAAAGCCTATAAATCGAGGCATTCTCATGGTGAACAAAGGAGGAAAAAATTAGCAAAGCATTGTTATTTTGATTGTGGATCTTTTGAGTAAGGGGTTGGACAAGGAGGACTTGGAGAGGTTGTTTCAACATCATATGAAGATTGCAAGTTTCCTTTTGAATTTCTCATTAATATACTTGGCCTATTTCCTTCTAGTATATGTTTACATGTGCTAGTCTATGCTTGTCTTAATCTTCGTAGACCGATTGCTTTTGTCTAATCCATTAGAGTAGGAGATAAAAAAAATTCTCTTGTTGTGCATTATAGGTACTATTCGAAACTCGCAGATTGGAGTAGCTTGGAAAAACGTCAAAAGTGAGGTACATCATACTTCTTCTCCTTCTCTCTTTTTCAATGGATAAAATGAATCAATAAGAATGGTAGTGTCCAAAGGTAGTTTTTTTGTCTTGGTATAGGGGTATGTACTCCAAGGTAAAGTTCACTTGTCCACACGGGAATATTTATGTAACACATATGCCATTCTAATTAAATGAATGAAATCATGAAACTAAAAAATGTCAAAATTTTTATGAAATGAAAACAAAGTCGTACCCAAAGATATTCCATCAAAGCCTATACAAAGCCTTCTGAAATGTGTATCTATGACTGTAAAAAAACATGACCATTTTCATGAACTTCATATTTTGTCCATTGGCGCTTATAAAAAAATGTGTATCGATGATTTTGAAAAAAATGCCTATCGACGGTTTTGAAAAAACTTGTATCCCAACTTTCCAAAAAAACTTGGATCAATAGTTTTATAAAAACCTTTCTTGTCACCTTCTCAATTCATTTGTTGTTTTGGCACATTTCAAAAAACATATATCTTGACCGTTTTCGTCACTTCTCCAAAAATATCATTTTCATCAGGGAACTTAAAAAAAGTCTCTTTCATGCTTTCTCAATTCCTCTATTGTACCAAGGCATTTCAAAAGACCTATCTTTTCACCTTTTTCAATACTTCTCCAAAAACTTCCTTTCCATAAGACAACGTCAAAAACCGTCTTCGACATTTTCCAAAAAACGTTCATCCCCAAACTTTCAAATCCCCATCGACACTTTTTCAAAAACTTCCCTTATTCGTCAACGCCTTGGAAAAAACTTAAGTACCATTGATGCTTACGAAAAAACATAGGTACCATCGGTACTTTCAAAATTTCTTAAGTACCATCAACGAACTTTGAAAAAGTGTTCATTCTTTTGAGGTCCAAAGAATTTGTTTATTCTTTTAACAAATTTTGACTTTGTGGATATTACTTCTTCAAATTATTTTATGATTTTTTTATCTTTTCTTGATAAGACTGAAACATATTCCACTCTATATGAAATCATGAAATCAAAACATTTTAATTTTTTTATAAAATGAAAACAAATTGGTACCAAAAGCGATTCCATTGAAGCCTATACAAAGCCTTCCTAAATGTGTATCGGTGACTATAAAAACACATGAAATTTTTCGTGAACTTTAAATTTTGTCCATTGGGACTTATGGAAAAACATGTATTGAATCTTTTGAAAAAAAGTGTATCGGTGGTTTTGAAAAAATATGTATCCGCACTTTCCCCAAAAAACTGGATTGCTAGTTTTAGAAAAACCTTTCTATGTGCTTTCTCAATTCGTTCATTGTATCGGTGCATTTCAAAAAAATTGTATCTTATCCTTTTTTACACTTCTCCAAAAACCTCATTTTTATCAGTGAACTTCAAAAAATCCTCTTCCACACTTTCTCAATTCCTCTGTTGTATTGATGCATTTCAAAAAACCTATATTTTCACCTTTTTTGACACTTCTCTAGAAATTTTATTTCTATTAGCCAACTTCAAAAAAAAATCTTCAGTTCTTTATAGAAAACTTCCATCCCCTAACTTTCAAATATCCATTAGCTATTTTTTTTAAAAATTCCCTTATTCGTTAATGCTTTGGAAAAAACTTAAGTATAATCGGTGCTTATGAAAAAAATTAGGTACCCTCGGAGATTTCAAAATTTCATAAGTACCATTGAAAAACTTTGAAAAAGTGTTCATTTTTTGGCATTCCAAAACAATTTGTCTATTGTTTTAATATATTTTTACTTTACAGATACTACTTCTTTCAAATAATTTTATGATTTTAATTTATTTTCTTTGTTTTTCAATAAGATTGAAACATATGCCACTCTATATGGTATTAGAATATTAACCAATACTGAAGGGGGTGAATCGGTATTGAATTTTTTTAACCATTTTCAACTTTGATCACATCGTGTAAACATTAAACATTACCAATGCCATTCATCATCACAAAAAAAAAACATACTTAGAACACAATGATTTTTATGTGGAAACCCAAATGGGAGAAAACCATGGAATGTTTTTCTTATATCATTTTAAGATTACATTCATAGGAAGCACCAACTTCTGATATTCTCCAACACCTACTAGAAGGAGGCACCAAACCCCTGATTTATAGGAACCAACTTGAAGGAATCTCTAACTCCCTAATTTACCAACACCGACTGGAAGGACGCGCCAACCCCCTGGATTTACCAGATCCAACTGGAAGGAAGAACCCACTCCAAAAAAGTACAGGCACCAACTTGTTGAATGAAGACACCAATCTTCTTAATTGAGCACCAACTTAATATGATATCACCAATCTAAGATCTTCATACATATAGTACTTCTGACTTCACATGCATGCTTCATTCGTAGACAATCCTTCCAACTGTAACAAGCCTCATAGAATCATTCCCAAAATGTAATCACTAAAAAAAATATTCACTGGAAGCAACATCTATTCATTAAAACCTCTATTAATGGAAACATCCACTCACAACAACATCACAACCTCGTAGCAATGCATATGGCAGCATCACAACCTCATAACATACCTTGATAATAATAAAGACCTTAAGAGAATCATTTAGACATCCCTTTCACACAATAAATACACCCCAACACCTTGAGCGCACCTCATACTTGATATCTTTGTTGGTTTCACTAAAAATGTGAAATTCTATTCTATATGTATAGTAATTCTATCCCAAAAAGTTAGTTGTGTTGACCTCAATTTTATGGCTGGGTTATCGGACGAAAAAACTCATATCCCCTCATTCCTAGGGAGTTAGATGGACTTCCATATACCATTGGAAAGGTTGAAGAATAATATTTCCAACCATGTAATGTGTGCTTCCATTTGAGCTAGTTATGTAGGGTAAAAATTCCCTCAAATATAGGGTATCCAAATTGACCAAAAATGAATACTTTCAACAATCTCCATCTTGAAATATTTATCTTGGACATATGTAGTCTTGTAATATTTATGTTGGACATATTTTTGGCTCCATTTATGTATAACTAAAAGTGGGCATGTGGAAACAACCACATTTTATCTCATCCTGTGAGGTCCATGCTTAAAATCTATGACATAAGGGGACCACTTTTGGGGGGACCACTTTGGGGTTATATACATTTATGTCAAGGCTCCTTCCAGACTCTTTAAGGCTTCTTCAAGTGGACACATCATCATCACTTTTAGGGTATTCTGGGATTTTCTTTAGGGATTCGTCTAGGGTTGACATCAATGATAACCAATTTTTCAACAATTTCCCCCCTTTGGCATTGATGAAAACTTAGTAAAACAATTGTACTCCCCCTGTCTTTGTTCTATGATCTCAATGATTGCATTGTCCTCTTGTCTTCATGTTGACTCTCTATGTCTTCATGCTTCTAGTTTTACTATTTTTCTCTCCCCCTTTGACATCAATGGAAAAGGGTAACTCCCCCTGATAGTATTCCAGTTTTTTTTCTTGCAGAATATTATGGAAATCAAATTGGAGAAGAAATTAGTCCCAGTTTTTGTCGAATATACTCAAAGGTATCCCTAGGAAGAGGCTTTGTGAATATTTCTAGAATATGCTCTTTTGGCCCAATGTACTCCAACTTGATATTCTTTTCTATGACTTGTTCTCACAGAAAGTGGAACTTAATAAGAATATGTTTGGTTTTGGAATGCATCATTGGATTCTTGGAGATGCTTATAGCACTAGTGTTGTTGTAGAGTATTAGAATAGGCTCATCATATCTCACTTGTATGTCTTGAAGGGTTTTGTTCATCCATAGAATATAACTACAACATGTTGCTACTTCTATATATTCTTCTTTTGTTGTGGATAAGGATATTGAAGATTGCTTCTTGCTCAACTAGGACACTAAGCAGTCACCTAAATAGAAAGATGCTCATTTTTTACTTCTTTTGTCATCAATACTTCCTATTCAATATGCATCCATGTAGGAAACCATAGTTAACTCATTTCCTTTCAGATACCATAGCTCAAAATATGTTTTTCCTTTCAGATACCATAGCCCAAAATCTATTTTTCCTTTAAGATATCTAAATATCCTTTTCATTGCTAGAACATGGACTTCCTTTGGTGCCGCTTGAAATCTTGTGACCTTCCCAACTGCTTGCATTACATATGGTCTTGAATCTTTCACATAGAGTATACTACCAATCATTTATTTGTAGAGTCTTTGATCCACTTCTTTAAATTCATCATATTTTCTCA
Organism: Picea sitchensis; assembly: GCA_010110895.2. Lineage (NCBI taxonomy): Eukaryota > Viridiplantae > Streptophyta > Pinopsida > Pinales > Pinaceae > Picea > Picea sitchensis. Next base: position 43,154 of record SNQJ01S0151024.1, read on the forward strand.
ACTTGCAATCGGTAACCATATGAGTACTCATAGGTTTACAGTCTTCCATTTTGAACTTCTTTAACATTTCCTCGATGTACTTGGTTTGGAAATGAAAATGCCTTCATATATTTGAAATATCTGGAGTTCTAAGAAGAAGGTCAACTCCCAAAGTAGGGACATTTAAAATTCATTATGTACCTTGGAAAACTTCTGACTCAATTTGTCATCATCACTTCCAAAGATGATGCCATCAACATACACTTCTATAATAATCATACTACCTTGATCCACTTTTATGTAGAGGTTAATATATTTGTTTCCCCTTATTAATCCTTGTTGTTGTAAGTACCTATCCAATCTTGAGTACCAAGCTCTCTGAGCTTACTTAATTCCCTATAGATCTTTCTTTAATATGCAAACATAGTCTTCCTATTATGATAGTAGAAACCCTTCTAGTTTTTCTATGTAGACTTATTCTTCTAATTATCCATTTATAAAATAATATTTTACGTCCGTATAATACACTTTGATCCTTTTGGAGCATGCATAAGATAAGAAAATTTTGATTTCTTCCATTCTTTCCATGGGATCAAAGGTTTCTTCAAAATATATTCCCTCAACTTGAGCATATCCTTTGCACACTAGTATTTCTTGGTTTTTGGTTACCTGTCCATCTTCATTTAACTTGTTTCTGAAGACCCATTTTGTCCCATTCACATTTTTTTCCTTTGGTCTTGGAACTAGTTTCCAGGTCTCATTCTTTTGCATTTGATTTAGTTCTTCTTCCCTAGCCTTGATCCAATATTCATTATTTCAGGCTTACTCAAAGTTACTTGGCTCAACTATGGACAGTAATGAAAAATTTCCTTGTTCAAGTGTCGGTGCTTTCTTTCTTGTTCTAGTTTCTACTCTAACATTTCTATCTCCAATGATTGTTTTTGGTGGTTGATTCTTCTAAACCCGGTGGTTAGGTGTCCTAGAAGGTGTCTGCAAATATTACTGGTTATTTTCTTCTTGTTATGATTCAGGATGCTTCTCTTCTTCTTGTTGTTGTTCTTCTTCCTCTTCTTCTTGCTTTAGTTCTTCATTTTCTTTTTCTTCAAAGATGTTTGAATTTTTTCTTTACTTCTTGATATTCAACAAGTCTGTTTCATCAAATTTTACATTGATAATTTCCACTATCTTCTTGAGTCTTAAATTGTGGACTTATATGCTTTTCCATTGCATGAGTACCAAACATATATGCCTTCATCCACTCGAGAGTTAAATTTTCCAAACTTCTTGTCTTCCCTTTTTATGTCACACTTGCTTCCAAACACTCCAAAGTTCTTGACATTTGTTGGTCTTCCTTTCCATAACTCATATGGAGTCTTATCACTATTCCTTCTAATCAATCCTCTATTCAAGATATGAACGGATGTAAGAGCTGCTTGTCCCCAAAAGAGTCATTCAACATGGTTTTGGCCATTTCTTGTACAGTTATGTTTTTACTTTAAGAAACTCCATTTTGCTATGTGTTTTAGCTATTGTGAATTGTCTTTTTATTCCCTGTTCTTCACAGAAATCCATGAATTCATTTGAAATAAACTCACCTCCATTATCTTATATTAAGCATTTGATTTTCAAATCATTTTAATTTTCAACCAGTTCCTTGAATACCCTGAAACATTTTTCTTGAGGAAGCAAACCCAGGTCATTCTGGTGTAGTCATCAATGAGAAACATGAATAATTGTTCACCATACAGTCCTTTTGTTCTAGTGGGCCCACATAAATCAATGTGTACAATCTTCAATGGTTTTTTCATAGAGTATTCTTTTGTCATGAATTCAAGTTTTGTGTGTTTTCCATGCTAACAATGCTGTAACATCCCGCTCTGGTGCACTGAGAAAACTTATTATTTGAGGACACTTGCTCGCAAGTGATATGGACTTTTATGATGTTAGACCATTTGTACTTGATTATGATGCAATTGAAAGATGACATGATGTGTTACTATTTGATGTCGACAGATGCTATTGACTCAATTTTATTGAGTGTGCAGGGTTTTTGACCTTGAGGATGCAGAGGCATCGGTAGAATCCCCTTGGACTCCGGACTGAGTCAGGGAGTGTGCTTTTGGTTTGATATGTTTACTATGATGTTTCATTTGATTTGATGATTTGATGTTGACATTTCTGACATGAGTGTTGATGATGCAGGCTGACGATAGCTTGCCGACCAGA
>SNQJ01S0151026.1:10726-23148 GCA_010110895.2 Picea sitchensis
ATGTTAGGATTTTTTTCCCTAGAAGGTAACTCTCTTTTATGAGGGAATTGTATTGTACATATGTATCATTGTGTATTGTATTATGAGAGAGGAGACTATGAGAGAAAGAAGAGGAAGTTACAATGGATGTGTTGTAGGTTGTATCCCTTCATTTGATGGATAATAATAAAGGATGGACCTGGCAATTTATTTGGTGGACGTATCCCACAATGGGTGAACCACATATATCTATCTCTATTGTATTGTGTATCTTCTATGTTTTATTTTCGCATTTTTCTTATTTTGTTGCTCTGTGATCATTTTTTTCAACACCATGTTGGATGGTTTCTCTGGATTCAATCAAGTTTTGGTTATAGAGGAAGACAGAGCGAACACAACTTTCATAACTCCCTGGGAGACATACACATATCCTTGAATTCCCTTTGGATTAAAGTATGTTGGAGCTACCTTTCAGAGGGATATGGACCACACTTTTGAAGGTTTGATAGGGAAATTCATGGAGAAATAGCAAGATGATTTGAAAGTCCATTAAAATATGATAAATTAGCACATTCATCATCTGAGGAAAGTATTTGAAATATGTAGATTATATGAAGTTTCTTTGAATCCAAATAAATGTTTGTTTGTTGTGAGTGAAGGAAATTTATTGGGTCATATTGTGTGAAAACAAGGAATTTATATTGATGGAGAGAGGGTTAAAGCTATAAATGAACTCATCCCTCCATCATCTAAGAAAGCAGTCTAGTAATTTTTTGGAAAAAAAAAATTTGTATGAATATTTGTTCTCGATTATGCAAGCATTGTAAAATCGATCAATTTATTATTGAGAAAGGGTCATAGGTTTGAATGGACTTCAGATACACATGAAGCATTTAATAACATCAAAAATGAAATCACTACAACCCTAGTCCTCATTAGTCTGGATTTCCAAAGAGATTTTATCGTGTATCCATTTGCAACATAAACTATTGTGGCATATGTTCTTACTCAAAGAAATTCCAAGGGTGAAGAACTAACAATTAGTTTCATGAGAAAGACTCTCCATGATTATGAATTAAGATATTTGAAATTGGAGAAACAAGACCTATATCTTGTAAAGGATGTAGCACATTTTCATATTTATATATTAAATTCTCATGTCATTGCATATGTTCCATCTTCTCTAGTGAAGATTATTTTAAACAAAAAATTGAGAGAAGAGAAATGGGAAAACTAGCTGGAAAAGTTTCAAGAATATGACATTAAAATTAAGACTTTGAAGGAAGTCAAAGGGAAAGGATTATATAAGCTCATTGTCAGTGGTGATGGTTTGGATGGAATGATTTTAGCAATTTCAATTGGTGATCCTATATCTAGTTCTGAGTGGTATAAATAGATTTTGTTTTACTTGAAATATGGAAAATTTCTTGTTACCATGACTCCAAAGGAAAGAAGGGCAGTAAAGATGAAATGAAACCATTATGTATTGATTGTGGAAATATTATTCAGAAGGAATTATGATGGCATGTTATTAAGGTGTGGTGATTAAAAGAGAGATCAAAATTTAATACAATAATTTCATGAAGGCATATATGGGGGGCATTTTTCACCTACTGCTATAGCGCATAAAATAATAAGAGCCATATTTTATTGTCCATTAGTTTTCAGAGACTCATACCCTACGGTGAGAAAATGTATTTCTTGTCAACAATTTTGAGGGAAAATGAAGAGGTCTGCAATGGATTTTCAACCCATATTTGTAGTCCAACCATTCACCCAATGGGGAGTGGATGCCATTGGATCAATAAATCCAAAATCGAGTAAGGGGAATATATATATTCTTACTTTTATGGACTACTTTACTAAATGGAAAGAGGAAATCACGTTGAAAAAGATTGATTCTTATGAGTTAATTAAGTTCCTTAAGGATAATATCTTATCAAGATTTGGTGTTCGAGAAAAGTTCATTATTGACAATGGCTCAATTTTCATCGGGTCAAAATTTACAAAATTTTGTGGAGAGTATGACATTGTTATGAGACAATCCTTGAACTATTATCCACAAGAGAATGGTCTTGTCGAATTTACCAATAAGACACAATTTCATATTTTAAAGAAAATTATTGATCAAAATCAGAATAATTGGCATTTAAAATTGATAGATGCTTTGTGGGAAATCAGAATGATTCCAAAAGGCAGTATTGGGATGTCTCTTTATATGTTGGTTTACGGAAAGGAAGAAAAAATGCCAATCATCCTTGAACTAAATTCCCTGACTTATGCAGTTAACATAGAGGACATTGAAGATATTACTCCTATGCAAAAGAGATTAAATCAATTATTGAGATTGGAAGAAGAACGAAGTGAAGCTATGCATAGAACATATTAGAGGAAGAAAAATGTCAAAAGATATTGTGATCAAAGCGCAACAGTGAATTGTTTTCAAAAAGGTGAACTGGTGTTACTTTGGAACAAAGCTATGGAGAGGTCGTCAATGCACAAACAATTTGAATCCCTCTGGATCAGGCCATATATCATTGAGAAAATCCTGGGATTAAATTCATATATGCTCAAATATATGAAGGGGAAAATGTTATTGTTTCCTGTCAATGGGAGACACTTGAAAAAAAAATTTCACTTAAAACTTTCTCTTCTCTTTGTAATTTTTTTTCATTTTATTCTGTATATCCTTACTATTTAGACTCCATTTCCCCAAGGATAAAAAAATTGTTCATGAGATTCTGCATTTTTGACAACCCATAGGGGTTTATCATCCCACAGTTGGAGCCAGTTGTTGAACCCCTTTTGTGATTTTTCCATTCCCTTATTCTATTTTCCTGCCTCTTTTATTACATTTTATTTTCCCCCTTCTATATTTTCCTTTTTTTCGTTTTCTCTTTATCCCTTCTTTTTCCTTTCTTAGTACTACCATAATTAGTTGGTTTTCATGTTCACAGAACTTTGGACTCATGAATTCTCTCCCTTGAATTAGTTTACATTCACTCATGTATAAGCGTTGGACCTTGGCCAAGTTTTGAGGATCCTTGGTCATGTTTGACCTATTTTGGGACTTCGACAGGCTGTCAAAAGCAAAGCACAAGTCTAAGCGAAGATCACAGGATCTCATCCCCTTTTTAGGGATTTTTGGGTTTTGGGATTATGTAATGGGTATGGGGATGTCGCCCCATGGGCTCTGCCCATTTTTAGGCCCATTTTGTAATGTATAAATACATGGCTAGGCAATGTAAGCTAGTTGAAAGTGTGTGATGCTAAGTGCTAAGTGAAAGTAATAGTTGTAAATGCTTTGTGCATGTTGTGTGGGACTTGTAAGGCTAAGTGCAAGTGATTGTAAGGAGATTGAGTAGAAGCTTTGTGTTGTAACCTAGCTTGAGGAAGGAGGATCTGGAAGAGTGCACGCATATCTCTTGTCCTATGCAGAGTAGGATGTTGTATCTCTGTGCATGTAGATGATTGGCATAAGACAATAAAGAAGAAGAAGAGTTGGTGGATGTAGCCCCAAGATAGGGGTGAACCATGTATATCCTGTGTTGTTATGATTTGTGGGATGTATTGATGTGTTTATGTGTTTACTTGCTTAGTTTTTTGGCATAGATAAATGATAGATAGATATGTTGATGCTTTGTGCTTAATAATATGGATGAATGCTAGATCTAGCCTATGTGAATGTGCTTAGTGCTTGAATATATTAGATCTGGGTGAATACTGCGATGTTATGTGATTAGGGTCTTAACTGCGAAGTAGATACTCGTTAAATACTAATGAACTGTCACTGCTAAGTGATTTGATAGAATATTGTAATCACAGATCTGTGTCACAACTGTTGGGGTCCTATAATTATAGGCGAATCGATTCTTCGACTGTTGATTTGGCGTTTCTCTCGTGATGACGAAGTATGGCTCGGTTGATCCCGTTTCCTCCCTCTATTCTTTTCACTCGATCCCCCATCACCCTAATGTATCCTTCATACATTTTGCGCCCTCACTCCCTTGTCCTGTGGCCCCATTGACTACTTTTCCCGCCACCCATCCATGAATAAACAAAACTTAGGATGAACAAAATAACAATAAAGGTAGTTAGATTAACTGATAATGTTAGTATAGTTAGTATAGGTTAAAATAATTAATAAAACACTAGTTAAATAATTAATTAATTATTAATTAAGTTAGTAACTAGGTTAGTAATTAGGATTAGTTAAAAATTAAATAAAAAGAAAATTAATAAAACCATAAAAAACATATATTAAAATAAAACATAAAAATTAAATTAAAAATATTAAAAACAATTTAAAACAAACAAAAATATAAATAAAATAAAAATAACAAAAAGTAATATAAGAATTATAATATATATAAAAATACAAAACAAATAAAAATAAAATAAAATAATACAAAACATAATAAAACAAATATAAAACAAAATATTATAAAACAATTTAAAAAACAAAATATACACAAAACATAAAAAACATATAACAAAATTAAAACAAAAACTAAACATTGAAACGTGAACACAACATAAAAAATATTTAAAAACAAAACATNTAAAAATATTAAAAACAATTTAAAACAAACAAAAATATAAATAAAATAAAAATAACAAAAAGTAATATAAGAATTATAATATATATAAAAATACAAAACAAATAAAAATAAAATAAAATAATACAAAACATAATAAAACAAATATAAAACAAAATATTATAAAACAATTTAAAAAACAAAATATACACAAAACATAAAAAACATATAACAAAATTAAAACAAAAACTAAACATTGAAACGTGAACACAACATAAAAAATATTTAAAAACAAAACATNAAAACAAAAACTAAACATTGAAACGTGAACACAACATAAAAAAATATTTAAAAACAAAACATATTTTAAATAATCCTAAGACCTACCTCACGTCACCCCCACCTACCATACGTAACACTCCACTCAACACTCCACTCAACCCGCTCACGTCACCCTCCACTCATTCCCCAGCTCACGTCACCCTCCACTCATCCCCCAACTCACGTCACACTCCACACCCAAACTCCCGCTCATATCCCATGCCTGACGCCCCTCCATCCTCATCGAGCCTTTTAATCAACGCTCCATAAACTTTCCGGACCCCCCCTCACCTTCCGAGCTTTAACGAGAGGGCGAGGTCCGGAATCCTCATTAAAATTCTTGCTAATCCATTTAATCAAACATCACATCAAAACGAACCCATGGCCCATAAAAATTCCGGACCCCCCCTCACCATCCGGAATTTAACGAGAAGGGGGGGGGTCCGGAATTTTGCATTTCATGAAAAAAACCATTTTTTCCTTTTCTTGATTTTTTGCCTGTTTTACCATGTTCTATTTCAGATCGATTTATGGGAAAACGGAGATGGATTTTAAAACTCTGAGAGATTTTTTTTCTCAAAACGATCTGGCGAACAAAAACCTCTTTCAGTTTTTTCAAAGGAGCCACGAGAAGAGCAAATCAAAGCCTACTTCGAGGCCCATTTTTCCAGATTCTCAATTTTCCGTTACAGTCCCGATCTTACAGGAGATGTTACGGCCAGCTGGGGACGAACTTGGTGAAACTGAAGGAGGTTTTTATCCATAACATTCCCATATACAATAACCTCTTTCAGTTTTCTCCCAGGTGTCATCACTGAAGAGAAAATCACGTCTTCTCAGACCCCTTTTTTTCATAAAACCGTTACGTCTTTCATGGCAAAAAGTTCCAAATTTTGTGGGAGTGGTGGCTATTTTTGGCCGAGGTTGTTAAACCAACTCTCACAACTTGATGAGGAGACCTCTCCTATTTATAGAGAGGATTTTTAATGTAAAAAGGTTGATCAGTCAGGGAACCATGATGAAGTTTTTATAAAGCAGCTCACAGAGCTAACTGTAGTTTTTTCATCAATTCAGATAATACAGTCGCAGTAGTTACATGATTCTTGTGTCAAGTATATTGGTGAAGTTTCTCCTCCAGTAAATTGTTTTCTCTATCTCCATATGTTTTCTTTCCTTATTATTCGACAGAATATTATGAGCAGAATTTGTTGTAAGATACACTCTGTTTCTAGTTGTGGATAATATTAATGTTTTCTTCTGATATTCAGTGGCAGAATTATTCATTGCTCTGTTGCTAAATTGATCATTTATTTTTCCTCCTCTTTCATCTCATTTAATTTTACCAGATCCAGTAATTTTCCCACCTTGCCCTGTAAAGCTGTCTGTAAGATTTGTTTTTGATTAAATCTCAGTTTGTGACTTCATTGCACATGGTTCCTTTTCTCTGCTCTTACCAATTATAAAATCCAAATTTTGAACCCATTAACTAGCCTAATATTCCAATCAAAACAAATCTATATCAGACAGAGAGATCCCTCTCTGAGTCTTGGAGGGCTAGATCCAAGACTTGAAGTGGTTTTGATGTTGCCTCTGTGACTGCCTTACAGCCTTGGGCAAATTATAGAGTGCTAACAACAGCTAAGGTTGTAGACAATGGAGTCCTGCAACCACCCTTGCCTCTACCTAGGGTGAGACTTCATCTGCTTCGCAGGTGTTTATGAAAGGGCTGGTAGTTAGGGTTTTTGTTGGTGCGCTCTTGAGCATTGAACCCTGGGTCTGCCCCTGTGCCAACAAATGGTTCTGATGCCGGGACCTGAAACTGTGAATGTTGGGAAATGAAGTAAAGAAAAAGAGAAGATTTGCGCATAGATCTCCTGTTGAAGTGCGCAATATCTGACCTGAAACTGTGATTGTTGGGAACTAATAAAAAAAGAGAAAGTTGTGTGCATAGATTTGTTTCCCTATTGACAGTATTTTAATTGACTTGTGAATCTATGGAGAAGTTAGATCAGAAGAAAAGAGGTAAGATCTGAAGGATTTGTGCTTTGTCAAAGGTAAGAACAGTGAAATTTTTTTATTGAAAAAGGAAAGATAAGTGGAAATTTTTGTTTCAAAAGTATGGATCTAGGTATGTTTGATAAAAAAAATCCTATCTTAAAAAGTAGGGCATGGCTAGAAGAGAGAAGGTTTGACATGAGTAGATCTTATAGAAATAATGAAAGATATGTTATTCATATGCATAGAAAGAATGTTTGGACTAACAAATGGATGCAAGAACCTAGAAATAATTTTCTGTAGGTTAGCTACTATGATCCTAGTGCATAGTACAAGAAAGGTTGGGGATCATTTCAAAGAAAAAGAATATTAACCCTTTGTTATAATTGCAGAAGACCGAGACATGTTTCTAAGGAATGCCCTAGTAAAAAACCTAGTTGTCTTTGTTGTCAAGCTATGGATCAGGAAGTTTTGGATTTCCCTATAATTATTGCTAAGGTTGAAAGAATGACTATGAGACAAGAAAACCCTGAGAAAGGTCAAGAAACTGAAACTATGACAGAACCCCAGAAAGAATCAGAGACTGTATTACTGCAAATGAAATAAACCTTGAATGATCACCGAAATATCAACTTGTCTGAGATATTCAAAGAAAAAGAGTGCATAGAAACAAGAATAGGAGACTTCAACATTGACTGTGTTCTGGATTAGGAAACACAGGTGAATATCATGAGAGAAATAAATTGGGAAATTTTGGGAAAGCCTACTATGATTCCTTCATTAGGAGGAATAGGATTATTTAGAGGAAAATTGATAACCGTATGTGGAAGACTTACCCAGACATATATGAGTGCTCATAAAACTTTGACAGAGGAAGAATTAGAGGTTGTTAAATTTATTGAGAACAATGCCCCATTTAATATATTACTATGAAAAACTTGGATTGAGAAAGATCAGGCCAGAAGAAAAGAAGAGGAAGTATTAGAACAAAATAAGAAAGAATTAAAAGATTTCATGACTAGGAGGATAGTGCACTTGATTGAAGAACAGGAGAATAGATCAAATTTGTTCAGAACTAGAAACCTGGATGTCGAAGTTGAAAGAAAAAAAGAAGACTCATAGAAGAACGGAGCACCTACCCTAGACAGAGAAGAAGTATTTCCCTTGAAACCTACAAAAGAATCTCAACCACACAAAGTTACTATGCCAAGAGGAGATAAGAATCAGAATGGGAAGAGGAACCTAGTAACACATATCACAGTGAAAAAGGCTAGAAATCTCAGTAAGAAAAAAGCAAAGATAGATAAGTTGTAGAATGTTCCAGAAGGGACTTCGCAGAAGGAAGATTTGCAAAACTGGAACTTCGTCGAGATATCAGAACAACAGAACATGGAACTTCACCATGGAAAATAAATATAGTCGTTGAAATCATTATAACTGTTGGGACCACACCGTAACGGACTGAACTGCATTGATGAAGGCCTCTTGTCCATTGGAGAGATCTGTTACACTGTCGTCTACTTATTCCGTCAATTGTTGCATCGAGAACACTTTTGCAAATTGTATCCTAGCCAAATCATTGCTACCGCACTGTGATTAGTGAGATCGACACTTATTCTATTTCTCTGAGCACTCATTCATTCACCTAAGTTATTCGATCTGAGTGTGCATGTCGAACAAGCTCAGCGCTGCAGAGAAAGTCATCAAAGAATTTCTAATCAACCTTATGGCAGAGAGAGTGATGTCCATAGGAATTCAAGCTTTATCAATGTGAGGAGTACAAGCCTCCCATTCAACTGCTCATGTATCCGGACCATCCTGCATTACAGATGAGAAAATAACCAAGCACAGAGATGAATTAACGAATGCGAAGTTAATCCCATATGTTATGCCTGATTACATCCCGCCTCTAGTTGGCGCGGTGAATTGGGAAAGTGTCCCGAGGGACTTCGACTAGACAATCATCATGACATACCTCCCGAAGGGGATATACACAGTCAGACCACAATTGGAGAGGATTCCAACCTTGAAGATCAATGACTATAATCTAGGGGACCGCAAGACCTATGGAATGCTCGCGCCTCACAAGTAATTGACTAATATGAAGGGAAAGAGATTGAATATCATTCCTCAACCATGGACCATGAACCTCTCACAGTCCACCCTCTTGAATGTGATTAATATTCCACACTATGGAAGGCACCAGGAGGTTAACGTGTGCGTTAAGATCTTATTGTCATGCTTCCATGACAGTTATTTATGGTTAGACAGGTGTATTACCGTTGATCTGGAGCTGATCCATAGGATCATTGGATTGAGCATGCAGGGACCCGATCCACATGACTTCTACCCAGGGAAGGCTACAGATCGTGCATTGGCACAGAGGATCAAATACATCTATGGCGATGTAGAGAAGGGGATGCGAGGCTACAAGCTATCCTCTATTCATAATGGTGATGTGTGCCTTGCTTGTCAGTTGATTGTTGGTAAGATAGTTCGAAAGAAAAGACTCACACAGGTCACAGGGTTTGTGGTTGACCTCACAAAAAAGTACATGGAGGAATTACAGATGAACTGGGCGAAGTACTTAGTCAACCAGCTAGAAGTCGATTTTTGTGAAGCTCAGGATCAACGCTACGAGTTCCACTTTAGCTATTTTTTTATCCTCATCGCGTTTACAACTTGGGATATGCCAGAAGGTGAGACCTTCCCATACATTGAGTTGTTTGAACCACTTGCTACAAATTTTAGCATGCTCTGGTACTCGAGCAACATGGAAAAATAGTGGCAGTCGAACGCAGTATTCCATACCTACTACGTGTAGCTAAAAATGGCTATCAGATCATTCCCCTGGATGACATCGAACAATTTGGATAGGTTCAGACCCCTTATGAAGTTTCGTACAGATAGGAATTTCATATATATCACCACGCACGCAGATGAGAATAAAGAAGAGCTTAAGTCATACTATAATCTCACCGAGGAGGACCTGGAAGAAATCACTAAGGAATGGCCCGCAGAGTTCCTTATTCCAATTGCTAAGGAAGAATTGTTCGACACAAACCCCATTGGAAGCCCGATAGTTACCTGCGAGGAGTATAATGCACCCAACAGTAGCAGAAGGAAGAAGAAAGAAGATGTACAGGAACTGAGTAGCACCTCAGAAGAGACTGCCTCAAATTCACCTAGAGGAGGAGGAGGTGACGAAGTGGACAAAGAGGAGAAAGAGGAAAAATAAAGGGAAGAATATAAGAAGGAGCAAGGTGAAGTAACCCTACCATGGAACCCCCTTGATGATGCATATCCATCAAATAAAAGGAAGGTTTCCCCCACTAAACCTACATCGTGGAAGAAATACAAATAAAGAAAGTCGAAGCTTCAGACTTTACTCACAGTCGATGACTTTGTTTTCATCATCGCAGTCGTATTAGATGATTCAGAGGACATTTTGCAGAACAACAAAGCCAGGAAAGAAGCCTTGTATGATAGAATTGCGATAGAGTTGAGAGGGGTACAACAGGCCCTTAAATCCATCTGTGCAGTATCCACTACAACCCCACCATCAGAAGCACCAGAGTTGGGAGATGAACCTACCCAAATATGCAGGCTAGCTGATGTGATCGAAGCTCGCCTTCATCATGCATAAGAAGAAACAGAACAAGTGACAAAGGCCCTAAAGCAAGTGCAATAAGTAGTCATAGAGAAACGTCGAGTTGCGCAACAGGAGAAGGTTAACCTCCAAACTAAGTTTGAAGAAGATAGAGCACAAATCCAGTAGGAGAAAGAGTAGTTGCTTGCAGAGTAGCTCATAGTCAAAGAAGTCGTTAGTAGAGAACTTCACTCTAGTCTTAGAGAAAAAAGAGGAAGAACCAGTAGAGCAGCAAGTAGCGCAAATTGAGGAATCTATCCAACAACTTCAATAGAGAATTTCATATCTGGAGCTACGAACAGTTCCCAACACTTCGTAGGATGTGAGATATCAAAGAGAAGAAACTACTCGAAGAATAGTTGAGAGAATCAAGGCCTTCACCATGGAATGTAAAAAGCTTAGTGACCACAATGCCCATACTTATGAGCGACTCATTGAATACCTTAAACTGAAGGCATTGGAGTCACAAATCCAGGAGAAAAAGCAACAAGCAGGGACAATACAGGCACAGTTGAAGCTCCTGTCAGCAGTCAAGAGGATGAATCGATCCCAAGAACAATGCACTACTCAATAAAAGGTCCATGCCATTCAAAGAAGAGTCATGGAAGTGACTTAGAGGCTCCAACCAATATAGGATGAGGCTTTCCAACTGTTCGCAAAGATTGAAGGATGAAGAGAAAAACTGGAAAAATTCATAACTACAGCTGAACAACGCTTAGAAGGACCCGTCAACGAAGTAGTTATCCAAGCGTTCATCGAGTAGGAAGCCTTGGCATAGCAACAGGTCGAATCAACTTGAGCCAAGATCGAGGCTTTTGAAGCATAGCTACCTAGATCAGAGTGACTCGGGATAAGTCATAGGTGAGTGTTGGGGGCCTGTTGGCCCTTGACCAAGTTTTAAGGAACCTTGTTCATGTTTGACCTATTTTGGGACTTCGACAGGCTGTCAAAAGTAGAGCGCAAGTTGAAGAGGATATCACGGGATCTCGACCCCATTTTAAGGATTTTTGGGTTTTGGGATTATGTAACAGGTATGGGGATGTCATCCCATGGGCTCTTCCCTTGTTTAGGCCCATTTTTTAATATATAAATAGATATATAGGTGATGTAAGTTAGTGGCAAGTGTGTGATACTAAGTGATAAGTGCAAGTAATAGTTGTAAATGCTTCGTGCATGCTGTGTGGGACTTGCAAGGCTAAGTGCAAGTGACTGTAAGGAGATTGAGTAGAAGCTTTGTGCTATAACCTAGCTCGAGGAAAGAGGATATGGCAGAGTGTGTGAAGATCTCATGTCCTATGTGGAGTAGGATTTTGTGGCTCTTTGCATGTATATGATTGGAAAAAGATAATAAAGAAGAAGAATAGTTTGTGGGTGTAGCCCCAAAATGGGGTGAACCATGTATATCCTGTGCTGCTATGCTTTGTGTGATGTATTGATGTGTTTATGTGTTTACTTGCTTAGTGGTTTGGCATAGATAAATGATAGATAGATATGTTGATTCTTTGTGCTTAATAATATGGATGAATGCTAAATCTAATCTATATGAATGTGCTTAGTGCTTGAATATATTAGATCTGGGTGAATACTGTGATGCTATGTGATTAGGGTTTTAACTGCGAAGTAGATACTAGTTAAATACTAATGAACTGTAACTGCTAACTATTAAGTGCTCTGATAGAATATTGTAATCAAAGATTTGTGTCCCAGCTAAGGTTGTAGACACTGGAGTCCTACAACCACCCCTACCTCTACCTCAGGTGAGACTTCATCTGCTTCGCAAGTGTTGATGAAAGGGTCGGTAGTTAGGGTTTTTGTTGGTGCTCTCTTCAGCATTGAACCTTGGTTCTGTTGGATTACTGAGAGGGGGGGTGAATCAATAATAACGTAATTATAATCCTTTTTCTTCAAATGTTATATCAATGTAGAATTATTATCCAATA
>SNQJ01S0151027.1:5135-18264 GCA_010110895.2 Picea sitchensis
TCTTGAGGGTTACTCAAGAAGACTGGCCCGCCTCGTCGGACAACGATTTCCCATTGTGGTTAACATGGGGAATGGTTCGTTTTGGAGGTTGGTGCAGGACAATCATTTCCTTAGGAAATGGTCCGGACAATCATTCCTTAGGGCGGATTCATTCTCTCTAGGTTGCACTTTGTTTAGTGCTGGAGGAATGGCCCAGGGTGGGTAATAGTCCAGTTTCAACAATCAGGGACAAGCATTCCTTAGGGTAGACTCATTCTCTCCAGGTTGCACTTTGTTTAGTGCCGGAGGAATGGCCCAGGGTGGGGAATGGTCCAGGCTCAGAAATCAGGACAATTATTCTTCCTTGCTTGAGAAGAATAGTTCAGATAGCCAATCATTGATGTTCTACTCTGTGAGTGGAAGAATGGCCCAGATGATTCAGTTTATATCATAACATTTTTTCTATGCAGATTGATATCAAATGATTGTTATGAAGACTGTATGTCTCTAGACAGTAAATGCATACTATTGTGGTGGATGTGTTCCACTGTATGTGACTATACGTCACTGATCAAGTATCTCTGTGCTACTTGGTGTGGTAGTGTACCACTAGATTGTAGTTGTGTACTACTATGGATAGACACAGTCTTGTTCTATTGAATGATATTGTTTCGATTAGCTTGAAGACTATGAGCAGTGTTGGAAATGATTATCAGCTAGATGGATGATCAATGGACAGAGATTTCCTAGACGAAAAATGGTCCAGGACATTTACTCTTCTAGGACATATGTCCGGATTAGAAGGATGGTTCTTGTGTCACTCTATGGAGTAAGTGACTTATTCAGCATCATGTCTGATTACTCAGATGGAGTATGGTTTCGAGAGATGATGCAGCTGATGACACTGATGGTGAAGATGGTGCTCATGATCTAGTCATGAGATAGTCTATACAACTATGTTGATGCTACCGGGTGAATGGTATGTTTGTGCTCAAGACCATTACCTGTAATACCTCCCTAGCTAGGAGGGAGTGTTGATATTATGGTAGCTGCGGGAGGTATTTACCTCCACGTGTAAACCTAACGAGAATATAATATTTCGAGAAGCAAGAAGAAACCCTAATGAGTTGGCTAATAACCCTAGAATACAAGTCGACTCAAGAGGATAATTTGTATTAGGTTATTAGCCTCCAAGAGAGGAAGTCGGCCAGAAGAAATATTATATACTAAGTAAATAGGCACCTAGAATGAGAAGTCGGCCCAGGCAGTTAGCCAGAATTAATATAAATACAGGAGGCCAGTCTTCATTCTAGCAGGCATTCGTAGAATTGTAGAGCAACACTTGTGCGCACTGTAGTTGCCTAGTTTGTGTGCAAGTTTGGAGGAGAGCTGCCGTTGCAGCTAACAGATTTCGGTTTTGGCTTGGACTATCTCTTGGTTATGGTTTGGACTATCTAATCAGCTCTTGTTTGGTGCGCTATCCTTGGAGAAAGGTGCGCTACCCTTTGTTTGGCTATCTAGACTAGGGTTTGCTTCCAGAATGATTCTTTGTCAAGGTTAAGGTGCTCGGAGGGTGGCTTTGGCCTATGGTTGGGTGACAATAGTGATATTGTCGATGGTAAAACAGGCACATCCATTATATTCTATTTCTCTTGGATTTGTAACACTTGTAACTCATCCAAGAGGGATCTCTCTCCTTTCCCAAGTATAAAAGAATGCTCACCCCCCCCCTCATTTCACTTCTATTCTCAGCTACTGTTACTATACCCAAATCTCTCCGACTCCTCTCTCTCTCTCTCTCTCTCTCTCTCTCTTCTTGTTCTCATTCTTTTTTCTCCAGATTGTTGCAAGTATTTGCTCAAGTTTGCTTCTATTGGAATAAAGAATCTTTGGCATTGGGAGTCTTCTTGGTGCTTGACTTTGGATCTTATTGGAGGTGATTTGTATCTTTGTTCTTTGAGTTTTTAACTTTTAGATCTAGAGTAGGAGATCCAAGCAAAGTATTTTGCTTGGATAGATCTATAGTAGTATTGCTCTAGATATTAGTGTAGTAGTTTCTCTTCTTTAGCAAAGTATTTTGTTAATCTTTTTGGGATATGTTGCCGCCCTATACACACCTGAGAGACGTGGAAGAAATCTTCAATCCACTCGGTGTGTCTTTCGGGGCAAGTGAGAGTTAAGGCGCTGTCACCTAATCCTCAACTCCTCCGTCTAGGCCAACTCCTAACGAAGCCAAGGTGGGTAGTCCCTAACAAAATACTAAGGCTTAAACTAAGCTAAGTACAATAAATTAAATCTAGGAGTTTACTATTCATTCAACAATCAACCTTAAACTGATAAAACATGAAGTAAACATTCACCACGATATATAATCAATAAGCATATACTTGCATCAAAAGGATACTGAGAAACAATTGTTAGATGCAAGTTTCATTTAAATTATTTTCAACAGATAACCAAATTGAAGATGAAGCTTGTGGCTTTGCTGAGTGTGAAATGAGACCAGTGCCTTAAAGTGAATTGTGGACAATGTAGTTCACGTGTTTTATTAAAATAAATTGATGTTGAGTTAATGAAATGGTTTGGGCCTCCTTGGAGGTTAGCTCTTTGTTTGGAAACTTGTGGAGAGCTTTACCGAAACCCAATGGTCTCACCAGTAAAACTCACTCAAAGTGCTGAATGTCCATAATGGGTGGGAAGCCAGGTCCCGAGAGAGCCCGCCTTACTTCACAGGTCACTTCAAGGCGTTTTCCCGCGCATCAAGCTAACTACTTTAGAGATTGTCCTAATTAATCTATCAACGACTGACTAACACAATGTGTATGAAACTTACTTCCAGCAGATTGAGACTAGCTCACAACTGGAAGGGTCAGGAACCGCACTGAGAGCTGAGGGGAATTTGTTTATTTTAAACAAGTAAAGTACTGAAATTGAAATGTGAGACTAATTACTAATCCACACTGACCAGGCCTCTTTCGAGGAGCTAAGGGGATGGTTTATTTGCCAACTTGAAATTGCAAGAAATAAAGCTAATCTAGCAATTAGTGTTCTACTTTGCAAAAGGAAATCTAATCTAAGTGCTGATTGCAGTGCTTTGTGATGAATTGAAAGATTACTTTTAGCTTATCTTTAGTTATGAAAATTGAATCTAAGCTAAAAAGCAAAATTTGAGACAATCACCAAAAAACATCGTTCCCCCAGGGGGGATGAAGAGTGAGAGCTTGTAGCCCCACTGATTTTATTAAAGAACTTACACAACTCTTTATGATAGTGACTTGTGACCATTCATTAGGGGGGTCACAAGTCTTTACAATGTTTACAAAATACTTATTGAAGAAAAGGGGTACCCCTAGGGGTCTCGGATGTTCCAAATCCGCCCAAAACGGACAGATCTTCCTTTTATCTGTTCGTCAACCTGCACAAAACAACAAACAAACAATGACAAAAAGATGCCCAAAAACACTTTGGAAGTGTCATGGGTTATTAGTAGGAAAACCCCAAAATTGACTAAATAAACTAGCATAAAATGAGCAAAAATGAACTAAGAAGAGCAAGCTAAAGAGCTTGTCTTCTTAGGGTCTTTTTCTACTATTTTAAAACAACAATATAAAGACACTCTAATTGCCAAATATGGAATTGAAAGCTTTAGGAAAAGAATTATCCTTTAACTTCTAAATTTTTTGAAAGAAAAACATGCTAAAGGAGACTTTTCCTATGCTAGATCTAAGTATTTAGATGAAACTTGAAAGTACAAACTTGGATCTAGTTTATCTTATGCATGTACACTTAGATATTCAGAATTTGAAATAAAGATGGATCTAAGATACTTGCATTTCCAACAAAATAACCAAAAAATTTAGATTTTCTTTGAGAAAGAGTGAAGGGAGAAAATTGTAGCCTTGGAACCCTTGGGCAATGGAGTCTTTAGATGAGCTAAGGAGGGATCGATTCTTTAGATCCTTGAAGTTGTGAAGAGACAAGCAAGTTTCATCACCACTCCAAGCTATGAGAACCTATAAGCTTTAAAATCTTGCAAATAAACTTGTTAACAAAAATGGTGTCATCTACACAAGAAACTTGAAGAGTATGTTAGTTAACCAAAACATGCATACACATCAAAATCTCTAAATATAAATGAACAATAGGATTAGCAACAAGCTAGATAAATCCTATCCTACAAGATGATAGCATCCTTTCAAAAGCCAAGATAACAAATCCAAAGAAGAAATTAGGCAAATATTACCTCATAGATTAAGCATAAATTGACATCAAGTATCCACACACATGCATAACACACCTTCTTAACCTCCAAAGTCTCTTTATTCCAAATGAAAAGTATTACAATAGTACAACTACAAACAACAATCCCCAAACTTCAACTAGATTGCAATGGGAGAGAGCTTGTATAAATAGCCAAAGGTGAAAATCCCCAAGAGAGGAGGGCGCACCAAGTGGACATGAGAGGGCAGCCAAGTGTAAAAAACTAGCAGCCAAGTGTTGGGAGATGGCTTCCAAGTGTGCCATAACCAAAATGATTGACAATTGTGAACTTTTGGAAGAGGAGGATGGTGCCACCTCTCTCAAGTGGTTGGCTGCCCCCTTTGGGAATGTGCCACTTCTCAAGAGGTGTGCACCTCCTTAAGGAGCACATGTTAGATCATCACACCACTTGTTCCACTTTATCTCAATCATATCAATATTGTCTCCTTTGACTACCACCTTGCCTTTTGAGGCTTTATTTTCTCAAAACATGTCCCCACATATTTCCTTGATTTTTGCCCTTGCTGATTTTTATGATTTTATTTGACTTTTTGGGTTTTTAGGTAAAATTAATTTTTAAGTGATTAAAATCACTAATTTTACTCAACCAAGTGGGTACCTAAGTAATATGGGTGCTCTAGATCAAAAAAATGAGCACCCCATGTCAACCCCTAATTGCCGCTTTTTAATACATCTTTATTTTTTAATTAAAAATTGCAATTTGCAATTTCTTTAATTAACTGAAAAATTAAAAACTCCTAAGGGGGACTTAACACATTCCATAAGACTCTAGGAGAATGTTAGCATGGTAATATACATTAGACACTAGGAAAAAGCAGATCCATGCTCAAGCCTAACCATGGGTCGATCTGTGGAGCTAGGGTAAGGCCTTGTTTGCCTTGCTTATCGAGCACCCAACAATCGTTTTATTTCTTGGTGTTAGAAGTATTTGAGGGAAGTCATCTAGTCCTAGGTTACCTTCACCTCAATTAATTCAACCTTAAAATTTACTCACACAACCTAAGCTTCAATTTCATAATCTATTCTAAGTTGTGTATGACTTTTACATTTCTCTGCAAGTTTACTTTCAAGCATTTCATTTCTTGCAATTTACATGTAGTTGGGTATCTTTATGGTTGATTGGTTCATCTTAGAGTTGTGCATTAGTACCCATGGAGGCCATTTTTCAAGTTTGCTCTTCCTTGAAGTTGCGCACTAGTGCTTTGGCTGTCCTCCTTGAAGTTGTGCACCTCTCCTTTGGGGCCTTCAAGCTTGGGTTGTAAGTTGTGTATTTGTGGTAATGCATCTTTGAGCTATCTCCTTTAGTTATCTGCAAAATCAATTGAGTAGCTAGTTCATTATTACTTCACAAGTATAATAGATCTAACAAGTGCATCTCTCCTTTCTCTTGTAAGTTTGTAAGTATTTGTATATTTGTATCTTTGTACATTGTTGTATCAGCTATTCTTTATTGTTGTAATTGTGTCTCATTTTATTTGTAAAGTTTATCTTTCATTTGTATTTGGATCTTTTTGTTGTATTTAATTATTTATAGCCCAACTAGGCACTAGTCATAGTTGACTTAGGGAAAGGCACTTTTCGATGAAAGTTTGCATTTGCATTGTTTTCCTCTCATATAGGCTAGTTCCCACCTACCTTTAACAAACTAAAATTAACTCCTAGAATTCATCTAATAATTCACATAGTAACTAGGGTCTACCCCTTGGCTTCCCTAGGGTGAGCCTAGATGGAATAAATCCAAATCAAGGTGACAGTGGGCTTTGGATTTGGTAATGCCTCCAAGGACACACTATGTGGATTGAGACTTTTCCATGTTTGCAAGTGTGTATTACGACGACAACAATCAGGAAGGGCGGATTTGATTTATTTGACCCCTATTACATAGAAATGACTTAGGAAACAAAGCGTTTCCTCCACTCTCGTGTTTACAACTTTGGAACAAAATTTGACATTTTATTGTGATTATTCGCTAATTTTTTATTGATTTAGACTCCTCATGGACATTTGCCTAGCAAAAACTTGTCCAAATGAGTTGAAACTTGGTCTAAGGGTGTAAGGGGTCATAAACCATTTGATTTGAGTACTCACACCCTATACAAAATCCCGGACCAAATCATTTTACATAAAAATAATTAAAAATTCTGGGTTCACGGAAATTTTAGTGGCAAAAAATCCCTATCAAAACTTAGCAGATTCCATGAGACTCTAGGAGGAAATTTTAATTATTAAAAAATCCTATCAAAACTTAACGGAATTCCGCAAGACTCTAGGATATGTCTAGCATGGTTATATACAACACTTTCAACCCTTAGCTACCTACTGGGATCGATCATTAGAACGCCTTTCACCACTTTGGAGGAAATTTGAGTGAAAAACTCAAGTAATTAAATCGCTGGAAAAACAAAATTAATTACCCAAGGTAAAAAACACTCGATGAAAGGACTTCCCTAATGATAAAGTCATAGGAAACTAAATTACAAGATTTGACCCATGCTAACAAGTTACATTTACAAAAATATCCCACGCAGGGGAGCAAACATTTTGTGGAGAGAGAAATAAATTTTGGGGGCAGAATTGCCCTGCTGAGCCAAAGGTCTTCAAACTTGTTGTACCATAAGGTACGTATCTTCATGATACATGATGTTGACACCTAGTTGAAATTGGTGGTCAACAGAGCTGATCTAACCTAGATAGATAATTAATCCTAACTCCTAAACTAGCCCTAGACTAACTCTTAAATTTTGTTCATTTACTCTACTAACTAGGGCACCTCTTTTGGGCTAACTGTTGGAATATTTTGATTGTGTAATTTGCTGATATAAGTGACTGAAAGCTACAGCCATAAGGCTGCAATTTTTTGCAAAAATTACATGTTTACAACAACCATCTTCTCTTGCCTCTTAAGCGCCATTTTTCAACCTGTATTCATTGCTAATCTTGATGCTGATTTGATTAAGTAGTTTAGATCTTTGTATGCTAATTTAGATGCTTTATTTGCTGATATAAACTGTCATCTACTGCTGCAAATTAGGGACAACAAGCTTAACTTGCTGATCCATACTAATATATATGATTGTAAGTTGGATTTTCTTGTGTCTCGGGCAGGTACAATCATCCAGAGAAGTACTATACCTTTTGGGCAACAATCACTTGACTTACAAGGTATCTCTTCTCACATTTCCCCCATCTCTTTCCCCTTAGGGTCACCGGGATCACCTCCGTAGAGTGACCTAGTCATCCTTGAAGTGCAGGACCTACATCGAGGTGACATTGGGTGTAGGATTCTCAAGTTGTAGCACTTGCTTTTGTGGTTGGGTCGTGCTTTTCCCAACCTACAACTTGTGCTATAACACACCCAACGATATTGTGCAAATGGGTCCACATCGAAATCATCTTATCTCCTCAAATAATGTGCAAGTAGACCTCCTTTGACCGAGTCAAACCATCTACTAGTCACTTCACAATGTGTAAAAGGTGTGAACAAATCCATGCATAGTGTAAATGGAACCTTATAGAGGAGCGCACCACCTAATGGGCTAGGGAGGTGTGCTCATCAATGTTTTAAAACTTGAACTTGGACTCAGAATCGGTTGAGGGTCAACTCAGACTTGGATTGACTCGAATCGATCTGATTTCAATGACTCGTATTACTAAAAAATACATAAAATATTTAAATTTTAATGAAAACATTATATTTTAAGGATTCCAAATCATGATTCTAAAATATTATTGAAATTTTGAAAGAAAGCATTATGAATAAATGAGCAAGAACATTGAAATGACAAACACAAATGACAAACAATGTTCCACCATTGCTTATATTGGGATCCTTATCATTAGTATCATCCTTTGCCTCTTGTCTATCCTTTTCCTCTACCTCAATCCTCCAGGGACATTGGTTAACACCACCCTATTTTGATGAAACTCTATAATCCAAGCCTTATAATATGGTAGAGAAAGCTTAGCATGCCTAATCAATGATTTTGGTTTGAGTAAAGGGTAGATTTTTGCTTAAGCCATAATAGAGGAGTTGAACAATCAATACGACCAACATTAAGGTACATAAAGGGCTTGGTGCTCTTGATTAAATGTCGATCCCATACTCTCATACTTGATAGAATCTAACGAAAATGTTGCAGTCCTACCTGTTGATTTTCTTTAAGCTAGGTTAAGCATGTAGTTCATTTCAATTTCATCATCTCTTAACCATAAACAAGAATGTTGCAGCATCCAAGATCACAAGAAGAAACACCATGCACAAGAACACAAGATATATCCTGGGAAACCCTTCTCAACAAGGGAGAAAAACCTAGCCAAATCCTTTGCTATATTCTTCAAGAGAAACACCTTTCACCACCAAGAACGATTTAGCATACAAGAGGGTGCTTAAGCCCTAGAATACTAGCGCCCAAGAGAGGTGCGCACCTTTGCCAAAGAGAAGTACTTGCTGAAATTTCCAAAACACACAAGAAGGATATGATTCTACAATGGAGAATCATCTCCTACTTATATTAGACTTTGACCAATTAACAAGGGCGTCTATTGGCTCAACAGGGCCGGCCTCTCTAAGTCACTTTATAATTTATTATTATTAATATTAATATTAATATTAATTATCTTTTACATTTATTATTAATCACATTAAGGTGGGGCCGACATGTACCCTTTACATAATAACTAGGGTTATAGGTAGGTCTGACTCTTGAACAATATATAGCAAAGGATCTGATACACCCACTAATGCTCATCCACTAGAGGCACATCCATAGGGATGCCAAAGCTCCAATTCACTGCATTACACAGATGAACCATATCTTCACATGTTCACCCGTGCTCGTCCACAGGTATGTCCACTCTACAGATCTGCTTTCCCACTGCCACCGACAGGAGAATCATCTGGAGTCTTCTCGTCAACTCTGCTTCTCAGAGGAGGCCATTACATCATCTTCATTTCTGTACACATGATGATGTGGCCAACACTTTTGGGATTTCCCATGTTCATCTTGTGCTCAACCACATGCACGTCCTAACTCAACAGATCGCTTTTCCACCGAATAATCATTTGGAGTTCTTCTCTCTGACGTCATGGAGGAGGTCATCTCTACGTTCCTGACTCTGTCCCAGGCAGGAACCACGTACCCTTCTTAGGGGCTTTCTCTCAGGTTTGTAAGATGAGAGAAAGACTTCACATAGCTGCTATGTTCCACATCTCACAGGTTTGTAAGTTGGACGATGTCTCCCATAGCTGCATTCATCAACACTACCAATCCTAAAATCCTGGAAACTATTAAGTTTGCTGAATTTTGAATGAGATATGAAATTCTACTTTCTCCATATGAAGTCTGATGAGGTTGGAACCTCTCAAACATCTTGAAACAAATAATGGTAATGTTAAAAATTTAAGTAAAAGTGACATTTCCTTTATAAAAGAAAGACAAAAGAAATGTCACTTTAAGAAAGATAAAAGAAAGATAAAGGATAAGTCACTTTAAGAGAGATAAAGGAAATGCCACTTTTACTTTAATAATTTAACATAACAATTAATTGCTAGCATTTTTGGTCGAACTGTGTGAGGCAAAATGAGAGTTCTCCAAGGAAAGACGTTGGTAGGGTTTAGGAGTTAGGTTTATTATTTTTTTATAAATTTTTTTAATTTTTCTTGCTAAGTCAACCGCAATGGGGTCCAGTAGCTACTTGGTCGAATAGGCCTGGTTTGGTATCGAACTAGCTAAGTTAGACTTTGACTTGGTCGGTTCTGTACCAAATTGACCGTCTGAATCGATTTACTGGCCAAGTTGATACAGGAAGTGGTCAACTCAGTCGAGTTGACTGAATCCGAGTCAACTCGATCCAATTTTGAACACTATGGTGCTTATGTTTGAATGGATGAGGTGGATGGTCAAAAAACCCTAGGGTGCATGCTCAAACAATCCCTTAGTCAACTCGAGGTTCAACAACTTCTTCAAGATGTGTGCTAAAGGATAAGTATGGTCAAAAATACAATTTATTATGTGTGAATAGGGCTAATGTTGGGAACAATGAATTGGCATTTTTAGTGAGCCTCTTGAACATGTGTGCCAAAGGGGAAGTACTAACCTCATTTTGTGTACAACATAGACATAAACTTGTGTTTGCTAATGATAAATTAGCAATGAAACTTAGGGAATTAGCCTTAATGAAGAATTATAACATTGAAGTATTAGTTGGCCAACAATTAAGCACTCAACCTAAGGTTTTAGGATTTAATTAAATAGCCTAAACTAGTTAGGTATATTCACATTGAAAAAAGTGGAAATATGAGAAATGAGAGGTTCATATAAAACAAAACTAAGGGAATTATAAGTTAAAAGTGTCATACGCCTCCTAGGAGATGGAATGAAGTGAAATGTGGATTTTACCCAGGAAAAAGGTAGGGATGTGATGTGGTACACAAACTACCTAGGTAAAATGATGAAGTGTGATGAAATTGTAAGGGTGCAGTGGGTTCCACCTGGGAAAAAATGAAGATATGTTTGTGACAAACAAATTGCCTATGTGAAATTATGGAAATTTTATGAAACATGAATGAAACTAAGAAAACACTAGGCAAGTACATCACCATGCTAGATGATGAACTAACCATGCAACACCGAGTGAAAGTGACTAGAACATGGCTAGGTGAGCCATTATGCACAACTGAAGTAGCCACTAAAACAATTCCAGCCTTTGAAAGGCTAGAATCATTATACCAACCTTCAAAAAATCTGAATCATGTGATCAAAATCAGATGTGTAATCCTCATGCAATATGGTGGGTAACAAAGTCTACTCCCCCTGCACGAACACTATAACAACTTCGGTGTGTCCAAGCCAACTCCAAGCCTCCATGTAAGCATCCAAGCTACCTTATGCTGTTTAAGGCCATATGCCCTCCTCCAGGATGCAAAACGCTCCTCATCCTAAGTGGGGCGTTCTCCAAGTATGTAACCATCTCCATGTGGCAATCATGTAGAATGTCACCAGAGCTGTCAGGAGATCTCCAATTCCTTAGCGAATAATATCAAGCAAGCACCCAACAGAGGTCAAACAACCATTGAGTAAGCGATATCTAATGTGAAAATCCATCATGGGCCATCTCCCATTTGCAAATCCATCACAAACCATCGAGGGGCTGGTCATACACCATGTACCCCAAATCTCATGAAACACCCCCAAACTTGGGTGTAAATGCTTTCAATGTAACCCTGAAAGCTATCAACTTGTCTATATTCTTAGAGGAGTTTGGAGCTGGCTCAACAGAGTCCAGATTAGGGTTTGATTGCAACTCCAAGCTGCCAGTGGGATTTTGTAGTTGTTGCAAATTGGCTTGAACTCTGACATCCCTAGTATGAGATGGGATGTGCAAGGATGCACCCATAGACTCTTTCTCAACAACCAAATAGAGATACATCGTGTTACCATTCACACCTGTAGCCATTTAACCATTGTTTTTCTCCTTCACAACCACTATAGGTGGACCACGATCTATGTAGTAGTCAACTCCGACAATAAATTTTAGTGGACTCTCCGCAAACATGGGCATAACCTCATCCTCAACTAGCACAGGGTGAAACTAGGGTAGATGCTAATGAAGAGGGAATTCCTCTACTATAGTGACTTGTTGTGTATTATCATTCATTGAAGAGGGATCGACGTGTAGGGCCAAGCTCCCATTGAGTGAACGAACAATTGTTTTCTTTGCATCGTCTTCTTCCAATGGAATGAACTCGTGGATAGGTTTGCAGTCCCTTGACTTGTTGCACTTTGTGTAGACCTTTCATTCATACAAAGGATTGATGGCCGCCTAACCCTTTTGAAACAGAGGATCATCCACACGTGGCGACTTAGCGGATTGGTCTTTATGTTTGTGCCAAAGGCTGTTCACTTGACACTGCCCCTCATAGTCAATCTTCTCTCCATTATGGGTGCAATCTCTAGTAGCGTAGGGTTTTACTCCATCACCAGCAGGATCTCCAACAAGATGGGATTTTTCTCCTTCACGGGGTTTCTCTATCATTTGAAATTACTAAGACCCTTTATGCTAAGATACAACTTTGTTAATTCTCACCCTTCTTTGCTAAGAATAATCCATAACACAAACATGAAAAGAATCTAAGTCACCCTGTTGACCGCCCATTTAGCATCGGTGGTCAAGTCATGTGCCATGAAGAGATGTATCGTCAAATGCAGTATTATTGAAGATTCTTGGTTCTACAGGGCTGTGTTTAGCCCAACACTTATTTTTGTACTTGGAATTTCCGCACCCCTGCGTGGGTTAATAATGTAATAGGAGGCTTTTGGCTGCCCCAAAGAGACACATACAACACTACAAGACCCCTTGGGGAATTTGGTAGCTATCTCTTACTTTTCCCTTCTTTTTTCTAGCTTAGAAGTGCACCTTTTTTCTTTATTTGCTTGTTTGTTTGAGCTTGAGGTGTAAGAGGGGAAGTGGTACGACCTCCCCTCTTCTTCAAGCTTGTTGGGTAGCTAGGACGTAGGTAGATCTAGCTCTTTCTTTTATTTTTTTTTGAGTTTTCTTCTAGCTTGGCTGCAAGGTTTAGAAGGTGAGGGCACCTTCTCAACCTTGCGTGGGTATTTGCTTGGTTGTGTATAGATTAGCTTGTAACTTAGTTTGCTGTTTAGTTTACTTTCTTCCTTGCTCATATCTTGCTAAGTTTGCCTTAATAATAAGATCCAAGAACACTCAAACTAACTAAGACAAGATAATTAATAACCTACCTATTTGGGAAAGGAACCCCCCAAAGAGGTAGAGATAAGTGTTAATGCTTTATCTTTCATGTGATGTGGTTAATCTAAATGGTTTAATGTCTTAAATGTTTACATATTGGATC